>PITA01004632.1:0-121155 GCA_004023965.1 Spilogale gracilis | reverse complement strand
TCCCTCTGTAGCTGTGTTTCTCTCTGTCAAATAAATAAATAAAATCTTAAAAAAAAAATGAAATTTCCAGACAACCTTTGAAAAATGCACTAGTTGAATTTTATCACTCTAATTGTGTTATTTTCTCTCTTTTAAAAATATATATATATATTTTAAGATTTTATTTATTTGACAGAGAGAAACACAGCCAGAGAGGGAACACAAGCAGGGGGAGTGAGAGAGGGAGAAGCAGGCTTCCCGCCCAGCAGGGAGCCGGATGTGGGACTTGATCCCTGGTCTCCGGGATCATGACCTGAGCTGAAGGCAGTCCCTTAACCAACTGAACCACCCAGGTGCCCTAAAAATATTTTTAAGACATCCAAACTTGCAGTCTACTTTTTTTCTTACAGATGTCATATATTCATTTTCATTTCATCTTAGCCATGCTTCTTCAATGCTACATCTGATTCAGTTGTATTGTCATATATGACTTTTAACTATGACAAAATTATTTACATGACCTTGTCTTTTTATATGTAGAATAGTCTCGAATAATCTGCACATAAATTATGACTACTCGATTGTTGATTTTTAGAAGTAAAACAATTCTTTTATGTAACTCATACCCTAAATGAAGAGGAAAAAATTATGTGTGACCATACAATTCTTCCTGTATATTAGCCAATACCATATTTGTCAGAATTCTGTGTCCCTGAATTTGAAAAATCTGTTTTTGCAGGATCACAAGGTCATAAAAAGCGAAGTTTATCTCAGGTTATTCCTCTTGCCATTTTATTCTTTAATTTAAAACCCAAATGTAGGGTGCCTGGGTGGCTCAGTTGGTTGGGCGACGGCTCAGGTCATGATCCTGGGGACCCGGGATCAAGCCCCACATTGGGCTCCCTGCTTGGCGGGAAGCCTGCTTCTCCCTCCATCAGTCCCTCTGCTTGTGTTCCCTCTCTGGCTGTGTTTCTCTCTGTCAAATAAATAAATAAATCTTAAAAAAAAAAAGATTTGAAATAATAAAAGTTTGAGAATGAAGTCGCTGTTATATTAAAAAAATAAAAAAAATAAAACCCAAATGTAACACAATTTCAGTTTTACTGGGATATAAATGCCACTTTATGCCTTAACTTTGATTTTTGAGTTACATTTTCTGATAGAAATTGTAGCATTGAGTCTACTTTTGCTAAAAGATTTCGTTAATTAGGATATCCCATAAGGTTGCTGGTGGTGATGGAAAGAGCAAATGAGTCATTTGGAAGTCAATAAATTCTAATATCAACATTAATATTGTTAACATTTAAATTGATATTAATTAATATTATATTAAAATTTTCCTTATAAAAGGAAGATTTAATCACAGAAGTAGAATTACTTAAGTTTAAATGTGGGTATACTTGGCTTATTCTATTCCCTTTCCCTCATAAGTAGTTTATTATATGGATTTCACTGATCCAAACCTTCAAGGACATCCTCCTGCTTTAGCTCTCTGTCCTGATGGAAATGAAACAGCAGTACTCTGGCGATAGGCACTGATCCTTCAAATAGGCACACTTTGGGGACAAAGTGTGGCCGGGGAGCTAATGGCATACGAACTACTGTCTTCTATAGTGTTCTTCTGCGTCCCCCATGACAACTCTCTCTAAGGAAGATAGAACAAGAGGGTAGACAGTGGGATCCCAAGCCCAAATAGAAATACTGAATCCTAAATCGAAATATTACAAATTAACATGTAAATGCACTTTGCTATTGTTATTTTTGTTAATATTACCTGGAGTTAATTTCAGTCTTTACTTGTCTAAGGAGTCATTAAAAATAAAGATGTTTACAGTCTGAAAAGCAAATGTGTATTTTTTATAGCCATGTTTCAAGGATTACAGTCTGATACTTTTGCTTAGCTGGATAGGGAAGCACAATTTTTAACAGATTTAATCCTACATAAAGGGGATCTGTTTAGCATCACTTCATGAGTATTGTATTTGCAGATGGCTACAAATTATCTTCTATGTTACATGCAGATTTTGATGCTCCAGACATATGAGAGTTGTTTCACAAACTATATAAAAAAGGAAGCATTTTACCCACTAAATTGTAGTTAAATATTATGTGAGAGGAGAGGCTTACCTACTTCTGGTAAGTCCCTTGTGTGACAGGATTTTAAAATAAGCCCATCATATTTTTCAAATGCCATTTTTAATTGGATGTCAGGCAGATACAATTTCAGCCCAATATTGAAGTTTATGGGAGCAACAGTTTTTCAAATTGATTGAATATCACTAATCAATACTAACGAAATAGTTGCTATCTTTCTTTAAGGCAGATTGCAATGGATTCTGATGTATGGTATAGCAGGTGGTATATATGGTAGGTGTTTTTCTTATGATAACATAAATTGATACTTAATTTTGAGGCTTATGTTGAGTGAATATTGTGGGACATAATATTAAAAACTCCATCTCATGTCTGTTTTATTATAAGAAAATGGCAAATCATTAAGTAATGGGGAAGAAAACATCCTTTATAATTTATCCAGGATTATCCACTAATTTCTTCATCACTTCAGGGTTCAACCTCAAGAAGGGCCTGTCTCCTGATGTTCAAAGCTCTACCTGGGGTATTCTGGAAATGCTCCCAAAGGAGGCTGTTGAAAGAAAGGTGATACACAGCCACAAAACCAAAGATCCGTGCCTTGACTTAAAAATAATTCGAATCACGATTTACCTTCTGATCACAAGTCATGTTTAAATGCTGGGCTCATAGAGATGTGAATATCATTGATTACATTTCCCTGGGGGTATTGTGTGAGGCTGAATTATAATCTTCCCATAGACAGAAGCCCTCTGTTTGGGTGGAAGGCATTTTAAAGTAGTTTTCTGTGAGATAGATTGCAATTTCTCCCATTTGCTTGTTGTTTCTTCCTCCTCCCTAACCAACTACCCCTTCCTCCCCCACCACTCCCTTTAAGATTTGAAGCCATCAATTCATGTATTTAAATGCCCTTGGAAACTGAAAGTAATCTAGAAGGTTATTAGCATATCGTTATAAATGTTAATGGCCTGACACCAAGGATGGGATTTTTTTTTTTTTTTATGGGTGTTGTGAACATTATGAGTCTAAATGGAGAAAATCTTCCCCATTCAGAGTGTCACCCTGGCCCTTCATTCACTTGTCAGGAGCCCATTGTGTGCCCAAACCTTGTCAGAGGCTTCTAAATGTTTAGTGGCAGCAACTTCCCATTGAGAGCTGGGAAGAGGGCTGCTGGGGATGGGGGAGAGACCGGCCTAGGCAGCCAGGTGGTGGCCAACTGGCCAGTAACTGACAGACAATTTAACCTAACGAGGCTGTACAGTCAGGCTTGCGTTACAAAAGGCCCACATGTGTCCTTAGCAAGCTTCATTAACTCTTTTGGCTAGGGCTATACTCCTCTGACATATTAATTAGTTGCAACGCTTTCTCTTACTCTAACTTAACTTTTCCATTGGTCACTCAAGTGGATCCATTGGAAGCTATTAGAATAATATGTATGCACATTGCTGGGTGGAAAAAAACTGTAAGAGGAAGAAATATTTCCTATCACTGGACTGATTTTATATGAAACAATAATGTTAAAAAGAAAACAAGGGACCATTAATATTTCACTCAGAAAGATCTAGTTCATATCGTTAATAAAATAGGACATCAATTACTATGGAATTATGTGCTGTGATAGGTATAAAATTGTCTTGATTTCTTTTTTGTACTAGAAACAAAAGGAAATGCTATGAAACTATATTCTGAGGCATTTTAGATTATCTTAAATGGCCAAAGGTACCTGACTTTGGGATTATAAATTCATTAAAGGTTTTGAATGATTTTCACAAGTTAAAAAAGTTTTAATGAAAAAGTTATTATATAAATGTTTTTAAATTTATAAAAAGCACTGAGGATTCCGAATCTGTGAAACTGTTTCATATGTAAGTAAGTAATATACATATACACACACACACATATAAATGTATTCACTGACAAAAAGTGATGAGAATTTTTTGTGTGTAGCCTTTGCTACTTTACACTTCATACCCAAGTGCTGTATCATGTGAAGTATGACTATAGATTATTTGCAACTACATGCAATGAATTTATTAGCGGTAGATAGATTGGGTCTGTTTGGGTTTGTTTTTTTAATCCATTTCTAAACAGTGTGTGCACTTATATAATTTGCATATCACTGCAGGAAGTAAATTTATGGAAAGATTGATTTAGAGAGAGTGTACTTGCACTATAATCTAGAAGTCTCTCATTTTTTTTTCTAGGAATTCCTGTCTTGAATGTAAATCAGAATTTATAATTACCCTTAATTTTCAAGTTATAAGCTAGAACTAACATTCTCAGAAGTATATCTCTTTTTTTTTTTTTTTTTTTTTTTTTAATTTTATTTATTTGACAGAGAGAAACACAGCCAGAGAGGGAGCACAAGCAGGGGGAGTGAGAGAGGGAGAAGCAGGCTTCCTGCTGAGCAGACAGCCCGATGTGGGACTCGATCCCGGGTCTCCAGGATCATGACCTGAGCCGAAGGCAGTTGCTTAACCAACTGAGCCACCCAGGCGCCCCCAGAAGTATATCTCTTGATGGGAAAATTTTTTCTTTTTTTTCTTAAGCGTAGGTAAAATTATGAAACAAATATCACAGTATAATATTTGTAGAGGTGATAATACATCATAAAATAGGAAAATTGGGAAGAACTTATAGTATCCAATTTAATGAAATGCCGGTAATGTTAAGTTTCTTGTCCTACATTAAAAAAAAAACACATTAAGTTTTTAAATCTGACAATAACACTTGCAAAACAAAAAATATGATGGCATTTTGCGATGCTAGTTTTGTCTCAGTTTAATTAAAGGCATATAATACTAACATTCTGTCATTCTTTATAATTCTTAATTAAACCAATTTTTGAAAATATGGTGACAATAAGTTTTGTAAGAGTTTCGTAAGGGGAAAAAAAGGCGATAGCCTTTTTAAAATTTGACCCTGAACCTTTCACCTAAAGAAATAAACATGACTAGGTTGTATTTGGCAGTAGAATGTTGTCTTTGAAAATATGCCCTTTTTATTCGATGTGATCCAAAATAACGCTTAAACAAATTGGGTCACAAGTGCCAGCACTTGATAATTTAAAGTGTTGTAAAAATGATTGGTGTTTACAAGTACAATTTGCTCCAGGAAAATTTGGCACCCTTTTAAGTTGGAAAAGTGTCAATATTTTATGATATATTTTATACCAGCCATGCTCAGATTGCAAAATCCGTTCCAAGTACAAGCTCTAGACAACTTTAAACTATTCATTTAAAGTTATGATTTACAGGTGCAATATAATTACTTATAATTTATTAAAGCACATCATTTTTAATACTAAAACACATGAATGGACAAATATATATATTTTAGTATATGGAGACTTATTTTAAGGTATGTTAAAATGTTGACTTTTAAAGATTGAATGAATTAGCAAAATTTTGTTTCCTTCTCATAGACTTTTAATATCACTATTCCTAAATATTAGTTCACAAAATTATTCCATTTTAAATATTTTATTTTTATAAATTAGTTAAAATATTTTCCTTAATGCAAAGATTGTTATCTAAAAATTTCCTTATGATTTCTAAACCATGCCCATAATTCTGTTCTGGTTCTCTTATGTTCTGATACTTCTAGTGTTAAAAAAGAGAGGTTGGAGGAGGAGAGGAGAGGAGAGAAGGAGGTGAGGGAAGCAGAAGAGGGCAGGATAGTTCTATTCTCCAGGGTTTACCTTCTCCTTCTGTTTAGGTTTAATCTGTTTTGTTTGTCTTCTTCAGTTGTGTTGTTTGGTGGTCATCACTGCCTCTAGCTGATGCTATCTTCTTATTTTAGGTACAAGTTCCATGTTAGTTTCTGTGAGATACTTTTCAATATTCTGATTCAGAACCCAAACCTTCTAGCAGTTTCCACTCTATTTTCGTATTTGTGATGCAGAGCTCAATATATTTCAATTTGAGGATATCAGAAACAGCACAATAGGAAGATTATGGGTGTCCAAGTTTGAAAACTTGACTTGGAGGTATTTTATTGCCATTTACTCTTTATTCTGTCCTAGTCATTTAATCATTCTCTAAATAGACTCACCTGTGGAATGGGAGTATTAATATATGTCTCACAGAGTCACATGTGACAGTGATTCGTAAAGCACTTAAATGTTAGATGCCTTAAATATTGCTTACAACAAGGAGTGTTATAAATGTACTTAACTGTACGTATATAAATAAATACATAATAAAATACTTGTCACTGTCAGAATTTGTTATATAAATCACTTGGAATTTATCTTGAATATACCCATAGGAAAATGCCATGAGACAAATAAATAAAATCCAAAAAGGACTTTCAAAACATATAATTTTAATTTTGTATGTTAATTAAAATAAAGACAGGGTGTGAGGACAATCTGGCTGGACATCTGAGGCCCCATTGATCTCCAGAGTTGGTTCAGCTGATCTTGCTAGCTAGGTGTGTGTCCCCTTCCTCCCTCACCACCCCTTCCCATGTATGCTGGGTGAAAGAGGACAACTTTCTTGGATAGAAGAGGACTATCCTTGAGACAAGAGTATACAAGTAGCTGTGTTCACCTGCTAGAACATCCAGACAAATTCAATGTCCATTTGTAGGAGGACATAGGGTAGTCAACCTTCCAAGACCCAGACACTCCAAATGAGGTGCTGAATGTGACAGTCTGCCTTTATTTAAAAATAAAATAAAATAAAAATATAACAAAGATACAGATTTTGTTTTCATTGTTTCAGACACTCATGCAACAACAAATACACACAAAGCACAGATATGAGACACCTCACTCATACACATACAATATTTTTCTTTTCTTTTCTTTTAAGATTTTATTTATTTACTTGACAGAGAGAGATACTGCTAGAGAGGGAACACAAGCAGGGGGAGTGAGAGAGGGAGAAGCAGGCTTCCCGCCGAGCAGGGAGCCCAATGCGGGGCTCGATCCCAGGTCTCCAGGATCATGACCTGAGCCGAAGGCAGATGGTAAATGACACTGTCACCCAGGTGCACCAACACACAATATTTTTCTAGATACTAATGAATAACTAATTTACAAAACCAAAACACTTACCTACATGTAGCATAGCATTAAGGGGCTCGTGTGTGTATACATCTTACGTCTATCACTTCTCATAATCTTTTGGAATTTTCCTAAATATAACTGTAGTTTTTCTTCTCATATCTGATTTGGGGTCTCGACAAACAGTTTTACCTCTAAGCATGTGTAGAATGCCAGTCAGCTACCTGCCAGCAGTTGAGTGCTGGGCATTGCCTATGACTCCGTGTACCCTGACAACAGAGTGTTGAAGTCTCTGGGGGACTTTCAGGAATGACTGCAAGTCTAATGCCTTGGATTACTTGTCCACATTTGGAACTCTAACCAAAATTAAAAAAAAAAAATATATATATATACACACATATATGTATGTATCATATATATCATACATCTGCCTTCTCTCTTCTGGTTTGATCTTCTCTTTCCCAGTGATAAGATTTCAGCTGACACAGGCTGACAGCACATTGCCAATGTGAAGGGCTGCCTTTCTCCATTTTCCCTGAGATTTCATTTTTATCAATATTTTTTGAAGTTGTCAATTAGGTTTAAGATTTTGTTTGTTACAAAGGGATTTGAAAAGCCACTGATAATGCCAGATAATGTAAAAAAGAAAAAAAAAAGAAAAAGAAAAAGAAAAAGCAGATATTCAAGTTAGTTAATTCAAATTAGTGATTGCAAATGAAATACACTGTTTTATCACAGTGCTCTGTGCATCTCCCTCTGTGTAATTTAAACTGGTCTTGTCGACAATATCCCATGTGTTTTGTATTTGATTCACTGTTTGCTACTGTCCTGCTATTTCTTCTTTCTTACCTCCCTTTCCCTTATTCATTTTATTTCCTATTTAGATAGGATACTATTCAAGGAAATGTTACTGATAGATTAATTTATTCGACCCAGAATTTCCCAAAGAAGCTTGAGGCACAAAGCAAAAATATAATGTCCTAAGATAACAGAAACTACACCCCCTAAAAGGAACCAACATGTTGGAGGAAAATCCCAAGAGATGGACTATATCACTTTGTATTTACTGAAATATATTTAGGATTTTACCAAAACATTAAAACCAATATTTTATCGATATTGAAACTTCATCTTAAATATGGATAGTCTTGAAATATTGAGAATAATTATTCTATTAAACCACCTAAAGGTACAGTTCCTCTAGCATTATGATCCATAAATTACTCTTAATTAAAAGTGAACAATATTTTGAAAGCTTATAATCAAAAGGCACATGTAGGGCACCTGGATGGCTCAGTGGGTTAAAGCTTCTGCCTTCCGCTCAGGTCATGATCTCAGGGTCCTGGGATCCAGGCCTGCATCAGGCTCTCTGCTCAGAAGGGAGCCTGCTTCCTCCTCTCTCTCTGGCTGCCTCTCTGCCTACTTGTAATTTCTCTCTGTCAAACAAATGAATAAAATCTTTATAAAAGAAAAAGAGGCACATGTAGCGTTCTTTTTTTTTTTTCTTTTAAGATTTTACTTATTTATTTGACAGAGAAGAGAAGACAGAGAGAGAGAGAGAGAGAGAGAGAGAGAGAGAGTGAAGAGGGAGAAACAGGCTGCTTGCTGAGCAGGGAGCCCAATGCTAAGCTTGACCCCCAGGACTCAGGGATCATGACCTGAACTGAAGGTAGACACTTAACTGAGCCACCCAGGTGCCCCAGATGAAGACTTTTTCTAATATGTGAACATTTTAGTTCATTTTTAAGTGATTTATTACAACTCATAAATATGTATGATTTCTATCTGGATATTCCTTTTTATTTGAGGAAAGACGAGACTAATGTATAAAGGAATTTTATTAAAGAACTTATAATTTTACATATATTATAGTTGGTTTAAAAATTAGAAATGAGGGCCATCTGGGTGGTTCAGTTGGTTAAGCGACTGTCTTCGGCTCAGGTCATGATCCTGGAGTCCCGGGATCGAGCCCTGCATGGGGCTCCTTGATCGGCGGGAAGCCTGCTTCTCCCTCTCTCACTCACTCTGCTTGTGTTCTCTCTCTAGCTGTGTTTCTCTCTGTCAAATAAATAAATAAATAAAATCTTAAAAAAAAAAAAAAAGAATTAGAAATGAAATCTGTGGAGTCAGGCATTATTGCAAAGATGCACCAACTATCTTGAAAGAAACTCTGTTCTAAACTTTTAGTCCTTGGGGAATGTCACCCCTGTGAATCCATTACTAATTCTGTAGATGGTACATTATCTATTAAGTTTGTGGACTAGGACAGATCTTGCATTAAATATGTTAGGTGCATTAAAATATATATACCGTAGGTATTTTGAAGTGTAGGATTATTGATTATTTCTGGATGATAAAATTAATATTTAAAATATTAATATTTTCAAGACATATTTTAAAGGATCCATGTTTTCAAAAACATTTTGAATACTTTAACTTTCTTTTGCTGAGATAAATAGCAATTTCATGTCAAATCTTTAGGATAAGTAAAGAAAAATAAAAGATATATTTTATATCAATTTCCACTTATTAGTAGCATCTGACTCTTGAAACAATTTCTGTATGTTTTAGGTCATAAGTTTATTGCTTTTAGTCATATCATACTATAATAAAATAGTAAAATAAATTATTCATGGTGTAAAAACTATGTGTGTAATGTATTACTACAGTGTGATCTTTTAGTAAAAGCAAGTTATCCAAAATATATCACTTCTATTTTATTATAAAATTAATTTGCATTGTCCTCCTTTTAACTTGAAGAAAAGAATTTCTTCATCTCCTCACCAACCATTTTAGAAACATGATTTTGGTTTCTTCCAATGTTGAATTATTTCATGTGCATTTTCATGTTTTCCAGAGAGCTAAACAAAAATTTATCAAATGAGACTGGAAATAGAAATAATTTGGAAGACTAATTACTCTGTTTCTTTCTAGCATTTCTCCTTGTGTAATATCAATCTCTATATCTCTGATTCTTCCCTCAATTATCACATGCAAGTAGGGTGTAGACAGGATTATCATAGAAGGAGTTTTAAATAAATCCAATTAAAGAAAAAGGAGAACTTGAAAAAGGAGTGATAGTCTGACTTTATTTCTTACATAATAGAATTTATACTGCATCGTCAAAGAAGGAGGTCATATGATCTGTACTGAGTCTCTTTACGATCTTTGGTCCAGACTAGTCCAAGGGGAATGTAAAAGCATAAAGTTCACATCTTCTCTCATCTTTTTTGTTTGGGCTGAGGTCACTGATGGGGCAGTATAGGGAACCATATGGTTAAATACAGGGAAGACAGCCTTTGAGCCAATTGTAAGTGTTATGTTTAAATGTTGCCAATATTTTTAAACTAACTACAAAAAAAAAAAAAAAAGATCTTTAAGAAACATGGACAATGAAATCCTTGTCTAGCTCTTTTTTTTTAAACTTTTTCCTATTAACACATAGAGTCACAAGTGTGTTACCAAGTCAAACACACTCACACTTGTAGATACATGTTCCCAGCAGGATTTCATTTGTGCTTAGTGCTGCGGTTTAGTGAAAAACCCTCTCATCTGTGTAGTTGTTTTCATTTTTGAGCTTGTCACAGCATGAAATCAGTGTCTCACTGAGAGCAGGTTTTTTTTTTTTTTTTAATACCCTGAGAGTTAGAAACTAAATAATTTAAATGTCTGAATATGCAGAAATGTAGCTCAAGTGGGATTTATTTATTCCTTTGTATTTTTGTTATCAACGAATAGAAAAGTTATAGTAAAACAATGTGATGTGTAGTCGAGAATGCTTGGAAAACTTGTTCTTTTGTTTCGATGTTTTTCTAGAACACAGTGAATAATTTCTTCCCTAAAAATCCACAAATTCACAGTGTACCAACTATATAAGATGTCAAAACAGCTATATGTTCCAAAAATGATCTCCATTAAAGCCCTCCCTTTCCTTCCATATATCTAAAATATCTTAGATAGACCAGGCTTGAATGTGAAATGTTTAGACATTGGTATTTATACAATTCCAAACCTGGTATTTCTTTCTTCTGTAAGTTTTCCACTCTACTGCAAACCAAATCAGGAGTTAGTTTCTCTTGATTTTCAAGGCTGTATGCTCAATTCCCCAAAGAGAAAGATGAGACCATACCCTTAAATATGTAGTGTGTAAATTTACCGACTGGCATGAGACAGGAGCACTGGCTTGAAAGCCACAGGTTTATGATGCTTTGGGTCAAATGTTGTTTTGACATTATGCTTATTTTACAGTAATCAGCATATTATCCTGAGGAGCAGAGTTTGTTCATATATGCAAAATGCAGAGTATGAGAAGCAGCAGATTAGTGGCATTATAAGGCCAAATGAGGTTAAGGTTTGCTTGCCTTGTGGTGCAGCTGATAAAACAATTGGACTGTTTCCAAGATTCCTTGACTCCAGTTTTGTCATTTATTTTTTTTCTGTCATTTTTTAAGAAAAAAAAAAACTTATTTCCATGAAACTCTGAGGTGGTAAACCTGTGCTTTACATGAAAGAAAACCATTTTTTGGTAAATGAAATGCATATGGAAATACTCCAGCAAGTTCAGTTTGTGTAATTTGTTAAGACTTATTTATATAGGAGGAGCTAAAATAATTTCTACAAGAGTTAAAAAGAAAAAAACAAAAGTTTTGTCACAGCCTTTTGAACAAAATGTGGACAAGCCAAATGAGTGCTTAACCATTTTAAATGGAACATTTTCCATACTCTTTAACATATAGTAAGTAATATTTGCTTTCATAATTTTAAAAATGCTTCTTTTTATTTAAACACAAATGCCCTTATAATCAAGCACTTTGCGTTTGACACACTTAAAATCTTCTAGTTTTATTTAAGCTACTCCCTTATTCTACTTGTTTCTCTTTATATGACAGTTCATTCTTTTCTAGACTTTCAGTGAATTTATGTGTATTTATTGGATGTCTGCCTTGTTCTCAAGTTGTACTTGGAATTCTGAAGAACACAGAAGAATTCCTAAGGAATTTACAATCTAGCTGAGAAAACATAGCAAAGATATATTGAATAAATGATTAATGCCATGCTGTCTGACTCTTTTGATTTCCACTGAAGAATATTTTTCCTATAACAAAAGTTCTATACTGTGTCATATAGTGCAGTTTCATACAGTGATGGAAATTTTTGAGGAGACAGGTAGACATTGAAATAGATCTCTTTAGTAGCTAATCAATAACCGGCTCACAAGAGGGTAGAACCAAACAAAATAAATAAAATTCAATATGATGGAAACGGTTGTGGAGAGAAATGTTGAAGCATTTAATATGCTGGCGTTTTAATTTGTTTAAGTGTCTAAATTTTTAGTGCTACAGTCAATAAACATGCTCATATGCCCTCCAGTATTGTAAGGTATCAGTGCTAGTTACATAATTTGAGGGGCACAGGGCATAATAAGTCCTTGTTTGAAAATTATAAGCAATTCGATGATGGTGACACAGGGCATTAAGCAAGGGCAGACCTCTAAGCTCGGAACCCTTTACAACTGCGTAGTGCGCATGCCCAAGAGGCTGGCGCTGCAAAGTATGGCGGGGTGAATATCTCCAATAGGAGACCTGTTTTCCAGTTCTTCACATCATTATTCCTTGGCAAATATTTCAAGGATTGTTGTTTAGACTAGTGAAATACTGCATATAAACTATTTAGCCACTGTGGGCACTAACAGGCTATTTGACAAATGATTATTATTTCCATTCTTATTTATGTTAGTTTTATTTCAGTGTAATTTTTCCCTTATTTAGGGGCCATACAATCACAAATTTCTTTTTTCTTCTCCTTTTTCGTCTGCTTTTCTTAATGATTTTAATTAGCTCCCTACCACCTCCTTTCAGTGAAAAATAAAGATGGGTCTCATACCATCCTTTATTTCCTGTATCAACAGCATATCATACTCAGTGGAAGCACTTTACTATCTCAACCATGCTTCCATTCTGAGAACATTCTTTCATCATATTTCTTTGACATCTGCAAAAGATCAGTGTGGGAATGTATAATTGCTAGTGGTGTACTCTGGGCAGTACAGAAAATACGGCTATTCCTCGTGGAGAATTTAAATATATCAGGATGTTCTTTAAAAATAAGAGGTAGGAATGCTTTGATAGTTTGGTGTAGGAAATTTTACAGTTTGATTAGATGTTCAATTGACTGTCCAGATAGTCCACATAGATGTCTATTCATTTCAGTAATTTCAAAAGATTTATTTTACATTATGAGGTAAGGAGGAGTAAAGTGAAGTCTGTTGAAAAATTAAATTAAAAATCAATGCATATACAAAATTTGAGTTAAAAAAGTATGGCTTGGGATGCCTGGGTGGCTCAGTTGGTTAAGCGACTGACTTCAGCTCAGGTCATGATCTTGGAGACCCGGGATCGAGTCCCACATCGGGCTCCCTGCTCAGCGGGAGGCCTGCTTCTCCCTCTCTTACTCCCCTGCTTGTGTTCCCTCTCTGGCTGTGTTTCTCTCTGTCAAATAAATAAAATCTTTTTTTAAAAAAAGTATGGCTTACATTAAACAGTTTTTTAAAAATCATAGATATTTATTTTGGGTGTGTGCATGGTGTGCGATTTTTCTACTTTACCTGGAAATAATACATATATGAAAATTGAGATATAACCAACATAAACTTAGCATATTTTTCTACCTTTGTAACAATGTCAGGGAAGTAAGATTTTCCCTTCTCATTTTTATGAGGAATCGTAGATTCCATATATATGTGATATAGAACTCCATGCATCATGCTTTCCAGAATCACACGGTCTATATTACTTTGATTTAAAATGTTTTGAATGAAAATTATCTGTGATAAATAGCTTGGTTTTGGGGTTGCAATAGACAAAGCAAGCACTAAAACTTGTTAGAATGTCAGACATTTCTGAACCCAAAAGAAAAACTGACTATTGGGGTGCTTGGGTGGCTCAGTTCATGATCCTGGGTTCCTGGGATCAAGACTGCTTCTCCCTTTCTCTCTCTCTGCTGTTCCCCCTGCATGAGTGTACTTTCTTTCTCTTTCTCTGTCAGTAAATAAGTAAAAAAAAAAAAAAAAAAAAAAAAAGGAAAACTGATTGCAAATGTGATTTTAGTTTGAAGATTCAGGGAGGTAATTTTTGAAGTCAGATTCCCAATATAATTTAAAACCTTTAGCTTTCTGATGATATACTCTGATAATTAAAATAATTATTGAGCTCCCATTTGGTATATACTTATAGATGTCTATATATTTATGTGTACACATAACTCTGAACATGTTGTACACAAAACTGAAATTAGATATGAATTAAAAAGAGGACCACATAAACATGAATTGAATTTCTGATGTAGTCTTCCTGCCCTGCATGCCTCACTGAGCACTTGAGGTGAATACATCTCATTTTAGGTAGTCCTTGCTATGGAATGAATCTCTCTGTCCCCGTGAAAATTTATATGTTAAAGCCTAAATTCCCAATGTGATGGTATTTGGAGGTGGGCCTTTGGGGGGTAAGTAGGTCATGATGATGGAGTTCGCTTGGATAGGATTAATGCACTTTAAGACATATGAGAGATGGTTTCTTTCTGCTATCTGTCATGTGAGGATACTATATGAAGAGGGCTATCTGCAAATCAGAATGTGGGTCCTCATCAGATTCTGTATCTGCTGGTGTCATAGTATTAGACTTCCCAGATTTTAAAACTGTGAGAAAGGAATATTTGTTTTGTAAGCCACGTAGTCTATGGAAATTTGATGTAACAGCTCGAACTAAGACAACCCTGAGTCATATCTACGGGTGGGCTCTACAAAATTTGGCCTTCTGTTAAGAAGAAATCTTAAATTGTACATCTTTCTCCACATTTTTTGAATGATTCAATGCATCGCTGTCATTTTTCAGGAATTAGGTAATAGCTAACGGATTTTTACGCTAGCATCCTATTTGAAATTCCTTTGAAAAATTCAAGGCTTGGGGGCGCCTGGGTGGCTCAGTTGGTTAAGTGACTGCCTTCGGCTCAGGTCATGATCCCGGAGACCCGGGATCGAGCCCCACATCGGGCTCCCTGCTCGGTGGGAAGTCTGCTTCTCCCTCTCTCTGCTTGTGTTCCCTCTCTGGCTGTGTTTCTCTCTGTCAAATAAATAAAATCTTTAAAAAAAAAAAAAAAAAAAAAAAAAAAAAAAAAAAAAAAAAAAAAAAAAAAAAAAAAAAAAAAAAAAGAAAAATTCAAGGCTTGAATGTAATCATGATTGTAAAAAGTCTGTGAGATTCTCTGGGTTAAATAGAATTATTGAGATTTAAATAATTAAATATCCTACAAACATAAAAATGTTTTAAGGGTGTAATTTTTATAAATACTTTAATGTGTAGTTTTTCTTGTTGCTTCTTAAAGATCTAATCTTTTCCTTTTAAAATATTCACTTGATTCAAAGCAATACTGGGAATTTTCAGGCTGTTGGTATTCTCTCAAAGACCAAGTAGTTGCAGAGATCAATGGCAAAGGATGATCAATTTTATCTCTGATAGTTGGAAACTGAAAGTAAACAGTTCCCCTGAGGGAGAATTTTATTTATTTATTTATTTATTTATTTATTTATTTATTTATTCATTCATTCATTCATTCATTCATGCATTCATTCATTCAAGAAGGGAATGTGAGGACAACCATGGAAAATAATTCATTGGCTGGTTGATCAGTTTGAAAGACTTCATCAAAATAGAGTTCTTGCACAGCAGTAGTATCTTAGTAGGTTCCAGGCCACAGGGATTATGTGGTATCAAAACCATCGCACTCTATTTGTGCTTAAAAGACTTCCATTCATTGGGTGGGTGGTTTACATTGGCATTAATCTAATTACATTCCGGTTGTTTTGAATTTAGTTTCGATATTCCATAAGTGATCCTATTTTCAATAATCATATGCAGAAATTACAAAGTAGCAGTCAGTAGGAGACTTTAAAAAAAACAAGCAGTAGAACAACCAAACTCTTATGTTTTTCAGGAGTATAATCCAAAATATAAACACATGCTGAAAAGTTCTTCAAAAAAAAATCAACAAAGATACTGCAGTCATGGCACTCAAATTTTTCCATGCCAGAATTCCTGGTATCCTTTTTGATTACTAAAATAAAATGAAACAAAACTCAGAAACAGAATAGTTTTACTATATTCTTCCAGCTTTTTTAGTAAGGCTGAGTCATTTGTAGAGAGATGATGATTGAAAATCAGATGGGAAGACAAGGGACCTAGGAAAAGGGAATGTAGTGGTGATATTCGGATATCAAGCGAGGAACTGCTATTCTAGAATTGAATCATCTAAACCCATGCAAATCTTGTGTCTCTTGTCATCTGGGAGTTTGGTATCTTCAGTTTGGACAACATGTTCTTGATTTCTGTGTGTCTAAAATAGAAGAGTCAATTTTATTGTCTGTTTTTTTCTTATTTCTAGATTATTCTTTTGATAGGAGTTTTGTCTATTATCTGCATGACTGTTATGAAGACAGCATAGGTCTGTATATGTGTACTTGTATTCAGGGGTGATTAAAAATCCAAATCCTGAAACATGCTTTCACTTAATACATAATTAAGTAAAAACAGTGTCAGTAGTATAAGAAAGTTCAGTGAAGTTCTAGCTTTTTCCCTGACAAAAAATTCTTTGCACTTATTTTTTTTTCAATTTTAAATATTTCAAAAATATTTATACATTTTGGAAATTAAAAAAAAAAAACTAAGAAAACTAAGGTTTGGTGACTCTGCTGTCTCCAAGGTACATGTTGATCTGTGAGATGGCTAATCCAATACTAATTATGGATGAATTGAGCATTTAAGTGACTAATTATGCAGAAAGGGGCATATGCTTGATCTATATTTAGTAAACGAGAATATAGAGACTTAGGGGTAGTTAGTAATACCAAATGTCACATAGAAATTCCTAGAAGTAGAATTAAAAATCAGATCTGTTAACTACTTAGTTTCTCATCATCTCTGTCCCCTATTTCACTGTTAGGTAAATAACTATGTCTTTTTTGTCTTCTTTAGAAATAAGTGTGGGGTAGATGAGATTTGAAGAATATGTTTAGTCTCCAGTTATACTTTTCTATTTTTCACTTCATGTGGGTATTCACAAACATAGCTCTGCCCTTTCACTCCTCCGGCTATCAGATCATTCTGGGTTCACATAGTCACACAATTGTGCAAGTGATGGTTTAGGAGTAATATAATGTCACTTTCAGGGTGCAGTCATTATTTGGCTAGTTTAGATGAAATAATGACTTAATAGTAGAGTGTGTCTTAGTATTTTGAGCAGAAGTTCACCTTCTTGTTAATCAAATTAAAATATCTATTTATTTTTTTAAGACAGCAAGCGGGGGAGAGAAAGGAGGGGCAGGGAGTGAGAGAGACAGTCTTGTGCAGATGCCCTGCTAAGCACAGAGCCCTGTGTAGGGCTGCATCTCAGGACCCTAAGGTCAGCACCTGAGCCTAAACCAAGGGTTAGATACTTAACTCACTGCACCACCCAGGCACGCCACTCACCTTCTTGTCAATCAAATTTAAAGTATACTACCTATTTTGTTTGCTTTCAGGAAGGTTTTCTTTCTTTCCCTCCCGTCCTCCCTCCCTCTCTCTCTCTCTTCCTTCCTTTCTTCCTCCCTCCCACCCTCCTTTTCTTTCTTTCTTTCTTTCTTTCTTTCTTTCTTTCTTTCTTTCTTTCTTTCTTTCTTTCCTTTCATGAATGTTTACTGTTTGTTTCTGGAAATGAAAATCTGAATCACAATGTTATATTTTTGATTGGCACAGTTAGAGGCTCCATCATACATTTTATGTAAACCTTTCTTGGTAAAATCTCAGTGTATTTTCATGTGATATTAATTTATTTTGATACTAGATTGTGGCTTCCTCAAGGACTTACTAGCCTTTACCTTGTGTGAGAGACCCAGGGACGTGTCTAAATACCTCTGTTCATCTGTATAATGGTATAAGCTTTACCTATCAATATATGCCCCTGGTTTAAGAAAACATAGACCAGATGGTAATCTTACAACCCACCTACAGCTTTGTTTACATTTTTTCTTTATTTTTTTATTATTTCAAAAGAAAAATTGCTTAAACTTATTTTCCACTGTCAAAAATTGAATTATATGAAATGAGAATAAGTCAAACTTCACATTGAGAAGTATTTTCTGATATTTTGTTAGTTGTGCTTGTGTAGTATTGCCAATTACATTTATTAGCCCTAAATATTAAACAGCTGGCAGAATTCCACTGTATATAAATAAGACATTTGAGACCTGGACAAGTGCCATTCTGAATACAGCCAGCTGGTGCTTTTTACAGTTTCATTCAGCCCAGCAGTATTAATTCCACACTATGTTCAGTGTTTAGGTAAATGACAATAAGAAAACATGTTGTGGATAGGGAATTCTACAGAAAATTCCATTGTGTAGAAAGATAACATTTCAAAGACTTGTGAAACCAAGGAAGTGATATGTTATGCACCTGTTTGTTGAATTTATTGAATTTTTTTGTACCTGAGCTATGCTTTTAATCTTTAATTTTCTGTTTCCATTTTGTTGAGCTCTGAGTTATCCCACACAAAATGATTGCTGCTTTGTTTATTTTTCCTCTTATAATTAAATTAAAATTAAAAATCTTTATTCATATTTATATGAACCATAAAATGTATTGAATTTATTAACAGTGTACTATTCAAATTTTCACCTCACATCGTGAATGTACTCTTTTTGGGTTCTACATATTAAATTTTTATTTTCATGTGCATTCCTTGCCTTTGTTGAATTACTTATTAAAAGCCTTTTACCATGTTATTTTCACATCAAATTAGTGTTTTAAAATGTAAATCTATAATATTATTACATTAAATAAGATATGAAGTTAGATGTTGGTAAAGTGACATGAACGTTTGTGAATAAAATAAATATGAAGTAAACATTAATTAATTTAAATGAAATGATTAATTTGGAATTGTAATATCAGTATCATTCTAAAAACTGTCCCCTTGTTTTGCTTGACTGTGTATCCCTAGGATTTATTGGTAAATATCATAGAAAATAGTTATTGATGTCTGTTTTGTGTGTTCATTTGCCTATGTATGAAAAACTAGCACTTATCTGAGATAATTGACCATGACATAACTCTGTGCATCACTTAAAGAACTGGGTTGAGGAATAACAACTCTCTTGACTTGTTGGAAAAGAAAACTATTCTATATTAACCAACACAAAAACTTCTTAGCACCTCAATCTGTTTTGTTTGACAATTTTAAATATAATTTAAATTATGTAAGTAGTATAGCCTAAATAAAAAGAAGCAATCTGAAGAAATACAGAATTTTAATGGGCATTTTGTTTTCATTTGTTTTCTGATTTAATTATTTGTATTCTGAAAATAAAAGGATTCATTATTTTTCATAGTTACCTCTTTAGTATCAACACATAATATTTCTTCAATAAAATGTCATTGAAGAAACAAGTAGATGAAACACATCTAGATAGGCATCAGCCAGTTAAAGTCACTCTATAATAGGCACACTGATGACTTTCATGTTGCCAAATTGAATGGCTCAGTTCTCAACCCTCATCTTTCTCAGTTACTAAGAGCATTTGACAAAGTTTGTAATTATTTTATCTTCCTTTTTGAGAAACTCTTTCTTCATTTGGTGTTGCCTTGAGTGTAGTGGTTTAATAGATTCTAGTCTGTTTAAAATATGTTGAAAATTTCTTAAGGGAATAAACGAGCATTTGTCAAGTATGGATAGGACTAAACAAGGATTGACCTTATATTGTAAAGCCGGAAGTATACCATAGGTTTTATCTGATACAAAATGGGATTCTGGTATTAATGTCCAGACTTTTATTGCATTGGTATAATGTCCAATCCTTTATTCCAAGCATAGTATCGAAAACTATACTGAAAGACCTAGCTCTTTTTTGAGTTACACCTCTCTTCTTGCAAAGCCTGATTTCCAGATGATGTTAACTGTGAGTTGTTTGTTGCCTTATATCACCTTGCCCTGACTCAGTTGTTTTTGTTCCAAAAGAGAATCTTTTCTTTCATCTGCAATATTTTTTTATTTCAGCTACTCTCTTAAAAGAAAATATCACTTTATGGCACTTGGGTGGCTCAGTGGGTTAAGCCTCTGCCTTCAGCTCAGGTCATGATCTCGGGGTCCTGGGATCAAGGTCCGCATTGGGCTCTCTGCTCGGCAGGGAGCCTGCTTCCTCCTCTCTCTCTGCCTGCCTCTCTGCCTACTTGTGATCTCTCTCTCTGTCAAATCAGTAAATAAAATCTTAAAAAAAATCACTTTAAGTACTCTATTTGTAACAATGGAATTATAAGAAAGCATTAATTTTTCCTGGTATGCTCTGTAAATTATTATTTATATATGCCTTCTATTGTGTAGTAGCCCTGCTATTTTCTACCTAAATACAATAATGGAAAATAAATTTTAAACTCAGCTACTTTTATTTGGAAGCATAATTTCAACATTAGGTCTTAGCTGAAAACAGGTCTTTCATTGTGCTAAAACTTGGACTCTAACACACTTCCTGTGCAGCACGATTAAACATCCTCCATCTGTAGCAGTTCAAGGTTTTACTACTTAACTATTTCCTGACACCATGACTACTTAAAATAAAGGGTTCATCTGCTTTTGTTTTTATATTTTATATATATCATTGAAATCAGGTCACATTTACCTGAACGTACTTTATTTTTTAACCCTAGCTAGGAGAAGCTGATAAAGAAAAATATTTAATTTGGGGGGTGGGGACTGGCCTGATTATAATAAAAAAAGAATTCTTAAATTCTTTTTCTAACTCTCTTTAAAATTCTTTGTTTGCCAGGCATATCTATGAAAACATTTGAACCAGAAATTTTAGAGAACACAATGATAAATTTAACCAGGCACCCAAAACAACCTTGACCTGAAGTATTATACTTTCCAATTTTGCATAAATGTTATTACATGGTGTATTCTTTGTTAGGGCTTCCATAAGAAAGTACCACAGACTTGGTGGCATAAGCAACGGAAATGTACTTTCCTTACTGGCCAGAAGTCCAGGATCAAGGTGTTGTATTTTTCTTACCAGCAAGAAGTCCAAGATCAAGGTTAGTTCCTTCAAAGGTGATGAGGGAAAGAGCTGTATCAGGCCTCTCTCCTTGACTTATAGATAGGTGTCTTCTTGCTCTGTCTTCCCATTCTGTGTATATGTACAAATTTCCTTTTCTTATGAGGACACCAAGTCATATTGGTTTAAGGCCTGCCTTAATGATCTCAAGGTTATCATCTCTTTATAGAACCTATCTCCAAATATGCTTCTAACCTGAGGAACTGGGTAATAGAACTTCAACACTATGGGTTTGGTGGTGGTGGGACACCATGTAGCCCACAACACATGGTTAAATGCTTACTCATTTCCTATTGTTCTTTTTATTGGAACTATCAAATATAATGTTTTTCTTTCATTAGTTAAGCCCTTTTTCTTAGTTGAACCCTGCTACATAATATTATAGATCAGATGATGGAGGTGTTTATGAAAAGTTAAAATGGAATTTCTTCAGACCATCAATGTACTTTCTAGCTTACCATAGTTCCTTTGAGTCCCAGTTGTGCCCAGATAACTTTGTACTTTCACATGATCTGCCCCTGCAAATACATAAATTTTTAAGCACTCCACTGGATTCTTCAGCTACACAGAAAATTTGTACTCTTAAAGATCACATAAATTTACCTTCAGGGAAAATGTAACCTTTTTGGAAAAAAAATGTTTAAGAAAATCAATGCAATAGAAGGTAGTATATGTAAGTGTAGATCTATGTAGGAAGTGAAGCGAGTGTAGAACTGAGAAACAAGTGACTCAGCCTTAGCTTAGTAGAAAGGGAAACAAAAATCTTCACTGACAAGGTGCCATAGGAATTGAGACTTAAAGATCAAAGAGTGGCTCACTGAGTAGATACTAGGAAGCAGCAAAGCAAGGAAAACAGGAATTTTGATTCTCATTTAAGTGGAAGTGTGGCACAGAATGTCTTTTGGAACTCCACTCCCCCCAGATAATAATGATAAAAGCCAGGAAAAAAGAAAAAGTAAGATAAGCAAAACCAAATCAATAGAGAAGTGTAATGAAGGGTAGACTCTGTGAAAGAGAGTGCCTGAGTTCAAATTACCTGTCACTTCCTAGAGAGTGTCGACAAGACCTTGTTCAGTCTTTTGGAAGTTTAGTTTCTTCATAGATGGGAAGAAGATATTAATAAACTTTTATCCTTCTGAATAGTTATGAGGCTTATATTAGATAATACATATCAAAAACTCAGAAAAATGCTTCATAAAAAAAATCATTCAGTGCTTGATTATGTTTGGGGCTAGTCAAACTTGGTGAAAGAACATCACGATCTAAGAGGAGAACCCTAGGCATTTGTTCTAGAAACTATATTACAGTGTTCATTAACTTACATTTGAGACCTACAGTACTATTGGATGATTGCTGATATTAAAAATACTGTACTCTGGATCCTCTTGGATCCAAATTTATAGGGATAAGAGTTAATTGCTTTCAAAATAACAAGGCTAATATTTTAAAGTAGTAAACTATAATAATGGATAAGGGTAAGATATGCTATATATAAAACCAACACTATATATATAGAATTTATATATATTATATATAATGTATTTATATATTATATATATAATAAAACCAATACTACATATATAATAAAATAATATATATCACACATATATTATATATATTACATATATTAAATCCAGTAAAATAAATACTAAATTATTTATAACAACCTAGATGGTTGTGGGATGTAAGAATTAGCCCTCAAATAATTAGAGTATAAAATTGACTAGGACATCTCACCAGAACATTTTTATTTCAAGTGTACTTATAAAAATCTGTAAACTCTAGAGTTAATATTAGTTTTCCTCAGTATATTACCATAATCCTAATTCATTACCCAGAATTGACTTGAGTTCTATATTTTGAAGAGGATTATTATGCAAACAAATTGGTATATGTTACCATTTTAAGTGCCAGATAGCTCTGGATGCTGAAGGCTTCTGGAAGCATGGAATATTAGGAAAATAAAAACATCCTGCTGCTAACCCTGCACAGACAACTGTTTTAAAATATACCAGCTTTAGCCTCATTTGATCAAGAGATCAGAACTGGTCATCAGTTATATAATTAGAGGTAGAATTACAAAAATATTTTTAAATAAGAATATTTTGGCACACTTGTTATTTATACCAAACTTTGTATTTATCTATGGATATTCTCTGAACTATTTTGTAGAAAGTTGAACAAAAATCAATTTTGGTAGTATATAGAGGTACAGAGGCATAAAATTGTAGATTTTGCTAATATAATATTTGAAAATATAAAATAACATATTCTGTTGAATACCTTGTCTTTATGTGGGCCATTTACAAAATATAGGAAGATTTGAGATACCACATGCAAATAAATGGTCAAACTGTGAATAAAGAAAACAAAAACTCTAATTTGTGACTGATTTTTTTGGATTCTGTTTTTTTTTAAGTTCATAATTGCTCTGAATGTAATTATTAATTATTTCCCCAATTGATAATGACCTTGGCATTACTATGGGAATAAGTGTTCCAATTTGATAAACCTATTTTGTACAACTTAATTTGTCATTAGAAAATTTTTCTCAATCATTTTTATTTAAATCAATTCCTTTTCCTTTGAAAAAATTTAGTTACACAAAACAATGTTCTGAATACATGCCATTTAGATTTTTAAGTTTCTCCCAGTATATTTACTTGCTCTCTAAATATTAAATAAATAATATTGGACCATTTTTCTATGCTCAAAATGTATAAATTCTCATTCACCCTTAAACTTTAAAGAACTTCTCATGTATTACACTTATCTCTAATCCTGAGCACCTGCCTTTTTAGCATTCCACTATATTTCATCATTCTTACTTCTAATCATACTCACTTTGGGCTGTGAAACACTATACACTATATATTGTAGAACATACATGACTGTGCGATAATCTTCAGAGTGGAATATTTACCACTCTGGTTGGAATATTATTTATAATAATAAATATTATAATATTATTTATAATAATAAAATTTATTTTATTTACAGTTTGTCTTTAAGTCAGGATTGAAATAGAGTTAAGTCTATTCTCAAATATTCTTTTGGAATGTAGCTTTTCTTTAAAAAGTACTAATATTTCAAAACATGTTTAAACATACTATATAATAAAGCAACAGGTTTCATCTAAAACTATTGCAATACCATGCTCCTGCGTTTGTTTCAAACACATTAATTTTTGCCTGTAACCGAAGGGGAATTTCCAGTTGAAATTTCTATGGGTTACTGGTGGATCTGTAGATTCCCTTGAATTCTTTTCTGTTCAACTATAAAATGTTGTTTTTTAAATTACAGTTACTTCCTCAACTTCATCTCTTATACGCTCTCCTGAATTCCATTAAGTTTTGGAAAAAGCTCTGCTACCTGAAAACAAACAAAAACATTTTTTTTTATTGTTACTTAAATTTTTTTTTCCCAGTGTTCCAAGATTCATTCCCCATTCCCCACACCCAGTGCTCCACGCTTTAGGTGTCCCCAGTACCCACCACCAGGCTCTCCCATCCCTCCATTTTTATAAGTCATCAAGTCATCAATATCCTTCTGTTTACTAATTTATTCTTCTCAGACCATATGCTATTTACTCTAGTCATCATATTAAATAAAAAAAATCTTGAAATTCTCTCCTTTCTGCTATCTCTGACTTTTTTTTTCCTATTCCAAACCTACCTCTATAAATGCTCCTTTTCCAGCAGTATTTACTATATTTAACTTAAAAACCTTTTTGTGATGTGGGGAAGATTTCAAAATTTCAATATAGATGTTTGAAAGAGCAGTTTTTATAAACGTTCCATTTCTTTCATCAGCTCATCTTTTTCTTCCAAACCTCTAAACATAAAGCATTTCAAATACGGTCTCTAAAAGCCCTTTTTCTTCTTTTTTAATCATTGTAAACATTTCCAAAGCTTTAATTATGCAACTTCAAAATCTGAATTTCTACTCTTATTCCCCCTTTTCCCCCTGACTTCTAGATGACCTAACTTCTGAAAAAGTCTTTGTATTTCACATTGACATTAAAAAAAAAAACAAAACAAAAACAAAAAAAAAAAACTTGGCTTATATTAAACAAAACTGCTCCTCTTCTTCCTATAATTTTTCCCACCTCTATTGCTTCCTCTCTCTGCTATGACTTTATTTTCAAGTCACCAACACAAATTAGTGGAAAATAAGAAAGGCTTTATAACATCTCTTCTCTGGTGAGGCTTTCTGGGCCATTGTTTTTAAATTCTCCCTCCTACCCTCTTCACCCACTCCAACAACTCTCTCTTTACTCCCTTTATTATTTCTTCTTAAAACATACCACTACATAAGAAAATATAAATTTGAGTTTGAGTTTGAGTCTAGACTCCACTATTTAACAGCTGTCCAATTTGGAACAAGTGGTTGAATCTCTTACTAAGCTTTCCTTTGTCTCCTCTGTAGAATTAGTTGGTAATAGCACCTGCTGCATAGGGCTTTTGAAGGGATAAAATGATGCATTTCTGAGAAAGCCCACTACTAGTAGCATCTTTATAAAATGGTCAGTATGGTTATCAAATGTTAGCTTTAAAATCTGTGTAATTTCCAAGCTTTTAATTTTCTCAAGCCAAATATCCATCCTACTCCTGAAATACTCCCTTTCAAAAATTAACCCATTCATTTTCTCATTCAATGAATGGATGATGTGGATCCTGTCAAGTGCTGGGAATCAATAAAAAGTAAAATGGCCAAACTCACCTCACTCTCCCCTATTGTAACCACAATAACTCTTGAATTCATCTCCCTCCACTCCTCCTCTAATCCATCCTAAATACTCTTGTCAAAATGATGTCCCTACTAAATCTGATCTTTGTTTCAATCTCCAATGATAAGAAAAACCTCATTGACATTCCAAACTATTCATAGGATCATCTCCCACTTCTCCAGTTTTCTACTGTTTTCTGTAGAGTTGTCAGATTGAGGCTCTGAAATGTGAGTCTTGTTGGTCCTCTGCTTGCATCCTAAGATTGGACCTTAGTTCCTCCAACTAACCAACTCTGCCACTGCTATACTCTTTTCGTCCCTCTTCCTAGGACATACCACATACACCTCACCTCTCGTGGTTTTTTACTCCGGATACACTCCTCAGGGTCTTCTACTTTGTTTTCTTTTGCAATAAGTGCTCTTTTCTGATGCGTCTGTACTTCTTTCTCAAGTATTTCCTCAGTGAAATCTTCCTCTGGCATGAGCCATCCTTTCTGGTCTTTACTTAAACATCTCTTCTCTGGTGAGGCTTTCTGGGCCATTGTTATTAAATTCTCCCTCCTACCCTCCCCACCCACTCCAACAACTCTCTCTTTACTTCCTTTATTATTTCTTCTTAAAACATACCACTACATAAGAAAATATAAATTTTGGGCACCTAAGGTGGCTCAGTAGATTAAAGCCTCTGCCTTCAGCTCAGGTCATGATCTCAGGGTCCTGGGATCCAGGCCCCCGTCAGGCTCTCTGCTCTGTAGGGAGCCTGCTTCCTCCTCTCTCTGCCGCCTCTCTGCCTACTTGTGATTTCTCTCTCTGTCAAATAAATAAATAAATAATCTTTTAAAAAAAGAAAATATAAATTTTATTCATTCCTTGTTTATTTTTTGTTTGTTTCTTAGCTTGTCTCTTCTACTAGAATGAAGGCTCCCTGAGGAAAGGAATTTCAGATCACTTTTGCTTGCTGCTATATATCCAGCACCTTTTAGAATCCTTAATGTGTAATGAGTATTTAGTAAGTAAATGCTGAACTAACGAAGGAAGCTTCATTCTTTTACTATTTCAGCTTCATGATAACTACTCAGTTGGTATTTTTGTATTTCTGTGCATTTTCCATCTTGTTTCCTATGACTGGAATGTGTTTTTCCTCTTTCTCCATCATTACCTACTTTTATCAGTCAAAATTCCACTCATGTTTAAATTTCTTGCCTAAATGCCACCTCCTAGCTGCTGTTCTCTTTCTTTGGTTTCTCACTGGTGGTTGCCATTTTTTGATGGATATATTATAATCTCCACCCTCCTTTAATGTCCCACACCCAATCTATCATCAATCCTTTGACTACTACCAAAATATTTCCAGAGTTTGATCTGCCCTCTACCAGTAATATCTTGTCCTCTGTCACCTGAGATATTATGACCTCCTAGTGATTTCATTTTTTTTAACTTTTCTCCTTACAGTTCATTTCCTACACAGAAGCCCTTAACATTTTTAATACCTGAGTCAGACTGTGCCACTTTTCTGGTCAAACCCTTTACTGAATTCTCATTTGTTTGAGAATAAAATCCAAAGTCCCTTACATGGTCAATGAGAGCCTAAATGCTCTTATATTCAGCTACCTCTCTGATCCAATATTTCACCACTTCTTGCCTGGATCACTCCATTTCAGCCAGAGTGGCTGCTGTGTTCTGCCTGGATTTTACACCATCCTCTGTCTCGTAGTCAGTGGACTTTGTGCTGTCAGCCACAATGCTTTATTAGCAGATATTCTCTTGGCCTGACTTCTCACTTCATTCAAGTGGCTGCAAAAATGGGACCTTATTCCCAGTTGCCTCGTCAAAAATACCATTTTAATCAACACACTGTCTCCTCTTAACCTATCTTTATCTCTGTTTTTCTTTGTCATGAGCATCACCACTACACCTATTGTCTGTTTTCCTGTGTGTGTGTGTGTATGTGTGTGTGTGCTTACTCTTTGTTTTGTTGTTTTCTTTCAAGTAGAACATAAGTTTATGAAAACACTGTGGCTTTCTTATTATTTTTTTTCATAAAAGAGAGGAGGTCCCCAGGACATAGAAGAGTACCTGACCTACAGTGGATTTCTGTGGAGTAAATGAATGACTGTCTACTGTTAGACTTATAGATACGTATTTCTGTTTTTAAAAATGGAAGATTTTTCAAGGGCAGGAAACCATTACTTTTTTTTTTTTTTAAGATTTTATTTATTTGACAGAGAGAAACACAGCGAGAGAGGGAACACAAGCAGGGGGAGTGAGAGAGGGAGAAGCAGGCTTCCCGTTGAGCAGGGAGCCCGATGTGGGACTCAATCCCGGGTCTCCGGGATCATGACCTGAGCCGAAGGCAGTCATTTAACCAACTGAGCCACCCAGGTTCCTCAAAACCATTACTTTTGCATCTTTATTATAATGGTAGTACCAGAAAACAATTTTGTCATATGTAAGTGCTTGATACATATTTATTTTACTTCATTAGTAGGTAGGAACTATGTGACTACTTATTAACTATCAGTATAATCTATTAAGCAACTGAAAAATCCTACAGGAAACTGTTATTATCTCTATGTAGATACGAGATAATTGGCATAACACACTAACTGGTATGGAGTAAAAGCATAATAATAATATGTATTCTTTTTATTTTATTAAACTATACCTATGGATGGGGCAACTGGGTGGCTCAGTTGGTTAAGCAATTGAGTCTTGGTTTTGGCTCAGGTCATGATCTCAGGGTTGTCTCAGATCTGTCTCAGATCGAGTCCCATGTCTATCTCTATGCTCCACAGGGTGTCTGCTTAAGATTCACTCTGCCTCTCCCTCTGCCTTTCCACGCTAAAAATAAATTAATTAACGAATAAATAAATAAATCTTTAAAAAACAACATATAACTGTTAACATGATATGCAGGTAGATTATATTTAAAAAAAGAATAGTGAAAGGAATTGAAGGGCAATGTCTACTAAAATTATAGAAATATATGTAGTACCTGGTAAAGTGTGGAATATTATGGCCAAAACTTTTATTTCACATAGAATAGCAAATTTATCATAGATTAAAGAGACCAAACTCATTTATAATAAAAATACAAAGTAGTCCAATATTCAGTCAACTTTTGTTACTTATTATATTTATTGAATTTCAAAACAGTTAAGCAACTGCACTTGTCACAGTCGTGATGATCTTAAATAAATTTGAAGAAACACTAGCTATCAAAAAAATGGAAACAAGGAAAGCTTGAATTAAAAAAAATTGTATTATTTTATAAGGAAACAAACTGTGTATTCTGATGACATTTTCTGTTAACTTAGTTTTATTTTTAATATTTTATTCATTTGAGAGAGAGTAAGCAAATGAGAGAGAGAAAGCATGAGCAGGGGAGGAGGGGGGCAGAGGGGCAGAGCTCCCCTCTGAGCGATGCTCGGCTAGATCCCAGGACCCTGGGATTATGACCTGAGCTGAAGGCAGCTGATTAGCAGACTGAGCCACTCAGGTAACCCAACTTAGCTTTGGCAGAGTAATAAATAATATTTGTTGGGTGGTGCATACAATTACATACCTATTTTAAATGGATAATCCACTGTTATTTGCATCTCCAGAGTTTGCTATTATTTTTTCCTCATTTTATAGATCTGTAAATTAAATCATAGTCTGTTGAATGTCCTGTTAAGTAACAGAGCTAGTTTCTAATCTGGGGACCCTTTGTCCAAAGAGTTTAGACCCTTAATCTGGGCTCCCCAGGATTCTCAATGGAGAAATAATTAAAAAATTTCCCTGAAGCAAGATTGCTCTCTCTGTGAAAAGAACTGAAGAAGTCTGTAACCGTAAAATCATTGCTATAAAGCAGCTTATATTTCAGGGAATTGTTCTCAAAAACTACACTTATTGTGTTAAAAATAAGCTTAGTTATCTGAAGATGTATAAAACTTAGCATATGTTCCACAGTGACCTGAGTTAATTTCATTTCCGTCACCATGAGTCCTCCACAGGTATATGGTAAATTGCTATGAATTACTATGACTGTGACCCATTATCATAGCAGGAAATTACATGGATCTCACAACTGATATGAAATGTACTGCTGTCATGGCTGTGCATTAATTTCTAAGTAGTTGGCCATTTGTAATAATTCTGTAAATGTCCATCTTAACACAGTTTTCAGTCTAGACAAGTTAAGCCAATGTGCATGGAATTTCCCCTCATTATTTCCAAGCAGTTATATTGACTTCTAAAATTACCTTTTTATCGGACAGTTTCATATTGGACATTTTTACAAGAATTGGAAACATGATAGTTTCAATTTCCTACTCCCTAATATTCAAAGGAAATTTATTCCATAAAGAGTAAAGTCTTTGGATATATATAAATAAAAACCTGAGAATTTTTATTGAGAAAATAATTTTTTTCTCAATTTTTATTGAGAATGAGAAAACCTCTGATAAATATAAACAAATTTTCCAAATATTATGGAATTGATAAATGGTTTATTAAATTATTTTTTAACCATATTGACCTCTTTGCTGAGATAAGTTTTAAATAAAGGTATACTTCATGGTTATAGTCCTAAGAATAACATATTTGCAATTATGTCTCTTTTATATTATAAGTAGAAATATTTCACTCTTAAAAAGCCCAACTGTATAGTATAAATTACACTTTTCTTGTATATCTTTTGATATTGACATTTATGCCCTTTCAGAAAAAAATAAGTTCAAATAGCAGTTTACTGAAAACTTTTGACAATGGTGAATTTCTATAAATTTCCATGTGATATATTTTGTATTTTAGTACATCATATCTGTTGCAGGTCATTTCCTCAGACCAGAAAGTCATTTTTTGGTAGACCTTTAAGTATTTTGATTCATTTTTTAAAGTTTTTCTATTGCCACCCTACCATCTCCCAGACTTTAAGATTCTTTTTCTTCATCTTCCAAAATTTTTTCACCATTTAGTCTAAAAATATTTATCATAACTCTACTAACACAGAGTTCCTAGAAATTCACTTCCCACCTCTTTTCAAAAAAATATTGCAAAAATTTTTATGAATTTTTTGGGGTTTTATCTTATTCAGTAGGGCCACTCTTTGAGACATAACTATACAAAATATTGATTTTTAAAATTCAATGCATTATGCACCCAAAAGTATACTCCTGTGATTTTTTTAGTTATATGAGCTTAATATTAGGCACATTTTGTGAAATTTAATTTTAGTGAATTTAGTAAATTGGCTCCTTGATTTTAGACACAGGGTTGGATGTTTGAGAGGGAAGATGAGCCAAACCAGAGACTGTGTAGAGGAGAAAAAATAATGAATAACGAAAAAAGTGGCCATGTCTTTTTTGGTTAAGATTGTTTTCTTTTTTTTTTCCTTTTCTTTTCTTTTTTCTTTTTTTTTTAAATTTGAGAGAGAGAGCACAAACACAAACTAGGGGAGGGGCAGAGAGAGAGGGAGAAGCAGACTCCCTTCTGAGATGAGAGCCTGACTCTGGGCTCAATCCCAGGACCCAGGGATCCTGACCTGAGCCAAAGCCAGACAATTTACCTACTGAGCCACCTGATGCCCCTAAGTGACTATGTCTTTATAAAATGAAAGTTGATATAACAATGGATATATCATAATGACAATATATCCCTTTAAGTACAGGTACCCTGTCTCCTATAAATTATAGATACCAAGCTTGGCACACAGTAGTTATTAAATACATACAAATTATTAAATTAAATGTTCTTGAAAGGAGATATGTAGAATCTAATGAGAACAGTGTTTCATAAGAGAAAAATTTAAACAAAAAGCATTTATTTATGTTCATGTTCCATGATATTTTTTCCGTCGACTCTTGCAGTATTTCAGTAGAAATAGGAATCTTTCAGAGATATTTTTTAGTCATCAAAAAGTTCTAATATAATGAGTTGTGTTACTCTCTATACTTGTGAGTGTATCCTGCATACATTCACAAGAAAAATTTATATATTTTTATAATCTTTTGGGAAATGTTCAGTGTCCATTCATTCAATAGAGGTTGTCTTCTTATGACCTCTCTTCTGTATCTTTGCTGTGGTCTTTCTATAGCCCTCTTCTTCTCTTTGGAGAATCAGCTCCCAGTCCAGAGATAACCATGTGCCTCTTTTCAGTGGTTTCTCACTGTAGCAAGTGAAGAGTCATGCCAGGTAATATTTCCTCATTGGCCCAGGCCTTGCTTTTCAAAGTAACTGCCTACGGAACACTGCTCAGTGTCTGTACTGGAATCCAATGCCTTAAACAGGTTCTGTTCTCACACACTGTTCTGTTAGCTCATACTTTATGTATGTATGGTCCCATATTTCCACCTATAGAAGTTCTATCTTTAGTATCTGTACATTTCTTCTTCCTTAATGCTTTCCCACAATTTTCTTTACAGTGTAAATCCTTTCTTTCCCCACAGCTCCTTGCAGTACCTTGAAAAGCAAGTATATCATCATTTGCCTTATGCAACACTTTTGCCTCTCTCCCTCCAGCATCAACTTCTGGATAGCAAAAAACACGTGTAACTTATGTCTTTACTATCCATGTTTTCTAACCTAAGCTTTGCATAGAAATATTTAATAATTTAATAAAACTTCCCTGAGAGAGGCATCTTAGAAAATCACAAATCACCACAGAAAAGCACAATAGTAAACTACTAAACTATAAAAAAATGTAACAAGTCTAAAACCAGTTTTCTTGCCTTCATACCAGGAGAAATACGTGCTTGAAGGTAATCCTCCCACACACACTGTTTACATCTTTTTGTAATGCACACCCTTTGCATTTACCCCCAATGTGAAGTAGAAGAACTTTATGATGAAATTTACTTTATTTGTTATAATAGAATCTTACCAGTCTTTGTGGGAGGTAGAAGATGAGGTTATGCAGGTGAACTTCTATAAGGCATGTCTGGGACTTGGCAAATCTAAAATCTTTAAACAGATAGGATGAGGGCTGAGCCCAAGGCTATTGTACAGAGAAGAGGAAGTGCTATCTAGAAACCTCAGACATCATTTCTGAGGAGATTCATAAGTCTTGGAATTGTTATTGGAGTATGCAGCCAAGTCAAATAGATATCAGAGGTGAATAATCCAGTTGTCAAGGGACATGAATGTTGGTTCTCAACCTTAGGGATATATTAGACTTGCCTAGGCAATTTAAAAACTCTTAGTTTGGATAGACACACATGAGGCAATATTTTTAAAAAGCTCCCTGGCTAATGTTTAGCTGGAAATAAGAACTGTTGATGCATGGAAGTAGACGGACTATGCAGTCAGAAATATGACACATTCATCCACAGGTGCAAAGATGTGACAGCCACCCTGAAATCTCAGCACAGTACCATTGACTCCCAGCTGGAAGGAAGATGACTAAAATCTAATCATAGAATGGTGGAGCAATGGACACTCTGGTTCTTGTCTCAGTCCCGAGGTTTAAGAAACTGAGAATTACTGAGATCGAAGATGGAACCATTTGTGAATGTGAGGTACTGGCTAAAGTAAAGACAGAGGATCCAAGGTAGACTGTGTAGGAGACACAAGAGCCACCCCCAACCCCACCCAGCCACAACTTTTCTGAAGGCATAGCTGTTAACAGCCTACAGTTTATTACAACTATAGAAAGTACCATGGTGCATCCAATCCAATGTTCCTGAGAATTCTGCACAGGTCTCTTAGATCATCCGGCTCCTAACTCTTCATCTCACTCTCTGAAATCTTTCATTGGCTTTCCTTAATAATAATCTCTGGCCGGGGGTGCCTGGGTAGCTCAGTCGGTTAAGCATCTGCCTTCAGCTCTGGTCATGATGCTAGGGTCCTGGGATCTAGCTCTGCATCAGGCTCCTTGCTCAGTGGGGAGTCACCTTCTCCCTCTCCTCACCCCCCCCCAACTGCTTGTGCTCTTTTTCTCTCTGTGTCAAATAAATAAATGAAATCTTTAAAAAAGAAAATAATCTCTGGCCTTTCCTCCTTTCCCGATTTTTCAGCTCTTTTCAGTATACTTGAACCAAAGTGGGATTTTGTCCTCTCCATTTAAATAAGGCAATTCTAATTTGATGATAATCAACTTTCTGCAGAATATTTAGGCATTAAAGGTAGCTGGGGCAGTGGATAATAGTCATTTTATAAAGATTGCCAGCCATACCACCCCAGGCATGCCCCTTTTGGATATTTCTATTCTTAGACTCTAACCAAATGCTGTTACCTGTTGCTGGCTTTCCAACATCAAATCCCCATCTCCCTTCTCAATCCCTGGTTACAAATTTAATTCTCTGATTTGACCAAAAACTGATATCAACAGCAAGGAAATTAAAAAACAAAAACCAAAAAACAATTGTATTCCTCATATTTTTTAAAAAATATTTTATTTATTTATTTGACAGAGAGAGATCACAGGTAGTCAGAGAGGCAGGCAGAGAGAGAGAGAAGAGAGCAGGCTACCTGCCAAGCAGAGAGCCCAAATGCAGGCCTGGATCCCAGGACCCTGATCATTACCTGAGCTGAAGGCAGAGGCTTTAACCCACTGAGCCACCTAGGCACCCAATTGTATTCCTCATTTGCTGCAACTGTTTTATCTTACTCTACCTTTTTATATAATACTATTAGAAATGTATCTGTGTGTGTGTGTGCTCTTCAGATCAGAATGGGCTAAAAAACCTTTATTAATAAGCAGAAATATAATGATTTTTGTAGGTATAACTGCCTCACATTTTACAGTGACATTCTTCCTGTAATAAGTGATGATGCATATTCACACTTAAAATGTTGATGCATGATAAATGTTCAAATATTTCTAGGATGAATTTTGAAATGGCTATGTGTGTATACAAAGGGCAATAAACATGGGACTAAGAAACATGAGTGGAGAAAGAATAACATGAATCAACTTAATATTACAATTACTGAGTGCAAGATTAATCATCATTAGCATTTCGCAAAGTGCAAGATTATGTGTTTCTTATTAGCCATTGATATGCAAATGTAATATTATAAACTTCAGAATATCGGTGATTATTTTCTTTTTATTGTCACCTGTAAAATTCTAAGAAATTGGCTTTAAATCTTATAAGGTAAATCATGAAAAGTTCTTTTTCTTACTTTTTAAGTATTCCCATACTATTTTAGCCTAGGCATTAAACATATTGCAGTTTCTCCTCTCATAAAAAAATGTAAACATTTTCCTCCTTATTCCCTTTGAGCAAGTAGATAAAAATGTATTCAAAAGAGTAATTAATATAGAGTATAAATCCTTAATTACGATAATTGAAATGGTAGATATTAAGTTAAATGGTGTTTAATTATTTAAAAATATGTGTTTTCCTCCCAAAATACATGTTTCACTCAGTGGCAAGGAACTGCCCTATCTAGAAAAATATAAATTGTCTCTTTTGTATCCTACATCATGGGTTTTGATACTGAGGAGGTTCACCTTGTTTTTGCTTCTGGGAATATGTTTCAGAATGACCTTTTTAGAGAGAGGAAGTCTGACTTTCTTATGGTTGTAATAATTTGGAAAAAGAAAACAAAACAAAACAAAACAAAACAAGGAACTCAGTTCTGGCTTTTGTGGCCTAATAATAAAAGCTCAGAGTAAGAATCTGGGAATTAGACTAAACATCAGAATTTTTGATTTTGGGAAATTTAATGTTTAGAAAAAATTTGACTTCTTGTTGTTTCTGTATCTCCTTCTGGTGAAGACATTACTGCTGAATGCCACTTGCAAGATTTTTTTTTTTTAAATTAGGAAAATGAAGGGAAATATGCTTTCTTTGTACTACCTGATTCTATATGTCACCATATAGAATCTATTGATTCTATTCTGATTATATTCACCTGATTCTATTTGTCACCCATTTTTTTCCCCAAGTTTTCCTCGGGACAATTTCTATGGTAATATAGTATTTCTAATAATTTATGCACATTACATATTAGTTCTTGGAGTAGGAAGAAAAGGTAAACATGGGCATTCTTTAAGTTTTGAAAGTGTAAACATTATAGCCACAGCTTTAATTAATGATTTCTGTTGCTGCTGCTGTCAAGAAAATGCTCATTTAGGGATTTATTTCTACTGTCTTTAGTCCCCAGCAAATGCTAGGGCTTGGGACTTGCTGTTTTTGCAAGTGAATTGAGATGGCAAGCCACCATGACTCACAGGCAATTTGGTCTTCATTACAAATTAATGAAGTAATAATTGTTCTTTGCAAGCTTTTACATGCAAAGCATGCTGGTGCTATTTGCATTATCTTCTTGCAATTTATACCTCTGCATTCAACAACTTGTGATAGCTTGCCAAATTAACATTGAGAGGAAAAATGTTAAACTACAGAGAGATCTCCATATTTAAAATCATATTTTAGATCAAATTATGAAAATTTCTATATGGTCATCACCTCTGATATCTAGTAAAATACTGTTCATTGCAGGATATACTTACAACCAATTCATCAGTTGAAGTACAAACTCATGTCTATTCTGATTTTAAAGAAAGACAAAAAAAATTTACCTAAAAAATTTAATTCAGTTGATTTATTTTTAAATAATAATATCCATGATCTAATTTTCTGTAAAATGGCCATGTAAAGTATTTATGCTCTGGAGTTTTACTATTTCTGTCATAATTCTTTACAATGTTACTATAGAACTGATGTAATATAAAAAGATTCCACGTAATACTGACTTTTTAACATCAGAGTTCTTTGAAATTTCCAACTCTGTTCACTCATTATGTTTTTCTGATATTAAGCGTGGATATAAGTTTTGCTTTGACTGTGACTTTACTATTAAAGGCAACTAGATATAAAATCATTAGAACAGAATCTTACATACACTTTTTTTTCTTACAAGTTTCCTATATAATACATTCATAGAGTGGATGTTTGAAAATGGTATATTAGTGGTTATTAAAAGTACAGGATGGGCATTTTCTTTTCTTATATTAAAATATATTTTGTATAGCATGTCTAGACTTTTCTAAAACAGTCTAAATTTGTTCCTTTTTTAGACCTTCGGTGTGACGGTGAAGTCAAGCCAATTTTTCTTCCAGAAAATAGTGCCTCTCTTATTTTCTAGACCCTGAATGATCAAGTTTATTAATATAAAAAGTGCTTTTTACTATTTGCTTTTGTTTTGTTAGGTTGGTAGAAGAGCAAGGGAGAATAAGAAGTCTTTAAACTGTGTTTATCACATTGGTGGGGTCTACAAATTGGATTTGATAATTCAAACATTCTAATGTAAATAACTTGTTTTTTTTCTAATGTGGTTCAAAGGCCGAATAAATGGTATATTTCTTCCTTGTGGTTATCATCAATTCAATAAATTAACATTTTTCTAAAGTTGTGACTGGAAGCTGTGGATTAGAATTCCTATGTGTTTTTAATACATAGAAATAAAAAAAGTTTGTATTTTTAAATGCCATTGATTTAGCTAAGTATTGAAACCTTGTCATTCCTGATGAAAATAGTTAACTCTCTTAATGGAGAAAAGAATTTGGAATGCATTTCTAATGGGTTTCACAAGGATTTTTATTTATATATTTATTTACACAATTAAAATATCTTTTGTTTGAAGTTTATATTTGTAATCCCTTGAATGATCTCCACATATATTATGAGAAAGCATAGTTTTTATACATCTCTCAAAAGAAGAAATTGTATGCTGCATATTATGGAGGTTATGAAGAGGTCCAAAATGCAGCAAATGCATATGAAACAAAATTAAATAATCTTAGCATTCATCATGGATTAAATTTATAAATGCATAAGGCATTTAATAAAGGTTGTCTAGTACATATGGGAGGGGAGAAAAAAAGAGAGAGGGAAACAAACTATAAGAGACTCTTAAAAATAGAGAATAAACTGAGGCTTGATGGGAGAGAGGGGAGTGGGGTTGGGCTAGATGGGTGATGGGGAGTAAAGAGGGCATTTGTGATGAGTACTGGGTCTTGTACATAAATGATGAATCACTGAATTCTACTCCTGAAACCAATGTTGCACTGTATGTTAACTAACTAGAGTTTAAATAAAAATTGGAAAAAAAGAAAAAAATAAAAGCTACATAGTACAGAAATTTTCTTGAGAATGGTAGGGGTATGGGGGCACCTGGGTGGCTCAGTTGGTTAAGCGACTGCCTTCGGCTCAGGTCATGATCCCGGAGACCCGGGATCGAATCCCACATCAGGCTCCCTGCTCAGCAGAGGGCCTGCCTCTCCCTCTCTCACTCCCCCTCCATGTGTTCCCTCTCTGGCTGTGTTTCTTTCTGTCAAATAAATAAATAAATAAAACAAAACAAAACAAAAAAAAAACTTTAAGAATGGTAGGGGTATGGAAGGCTTCAAGGAGAAAAGACTACTGTCAAGTTGGAGTTATACCATAAACAAGAGAAGATCTAATATGGCTTTTGACAACAGTAAAAAAGTTCACATTCCATGGACATAGTATATGAAACATGTAATTTGCTAATCTCCATTTAGACTTTTAGAAAAACATAAGTGTATTTTGGAATTAATTTTTGGAAGAATGCCAATGCCAAACTAAAGAGTTTGAAGTTATTTGTGTAGACAGTGGGCTTTGGATTAAACTATAACATGAAAAAAGAGCGGTTTTCTTGGCAGCACAAGGCAAAATTTGGCTGGAAAAAAAAGTGTAGACACAAGTATAACAGTTAGAAACAGATAGTATCATAGTTGCTGAATCATAACTACTACCACAAACCACGTAATGCCTGCTTAAAAGTTTCCCAAAACCTGTTCAGGATCACAGAAAGCAGTGCTTCACGGTCCTAAAAAGTCTTGAAACTTTTTAAGTGTTTTGCATTGAAAAAAATGTTAGGATAAACTTAATCACTGTAATAACAAAAACCCAAATAGCCACTTACGTCTTGCTTGTGTAAAATTCAGTGTGAGTAAAAGATATTAAGAATTGAAATGTTCATGATATTTACATCTTCTATTTTCTGTGTATAACTATTAGGTTTTTATTTTGTTAGCAGGGGAGGTATGTTTGTATTTTTACTTCAGATTTTCTTTCGTAGTTCACCAACATGTATTCCTTGAAATGACTGAGAATGTTAAAAAATGTTATGTGTGGAGGTATGTGGCTGTGACATCGTTTAGAGTAATCTTGTTTTGCCAGTTATTGATTTTACATATTCTGGACCAAACTGGGGAAAGATGAATAAAAATTTACTTTAGGCAGGAGTATTTTTCATTCTTTTTTAAAAAGACAAACAAGCAAATAAAACACAATCAAAACCATCTGTACAATAGAACTGTTTAATATTGTTATTTGGGATAACTGATTTGAGGGTTTGATGCTGGAATATTTGTCTAGATATAATCAATTGCTAAGCACCTTTTTTTTTCCCCCTGAATATCCCACAAACTACAATACAATTCAATGTATTCATCAAAGTTATAAATTACTTAGTGTCAATGAACTCAGAGAATCTTGCAAATAATAAACCTACATATAAGAATGTTATGAAATTGCTCCATGTTATGAGCTTTAATGAGTAATACTGAAATTTCTCTTTAACAATTTTGTATAGCCTGTGATTTCATTAACACCCCCATTTTGTATTCATTTTTATTCATTACGCTTCATTCATTAATTCTGCCTCTCATTTGTTTTTCTTCCTTTGATTCTTCAGTGGGAAGAGATCAGTGGTGTTGATGAACATTACACACCCATCAGGACTTACCAGGTGTGCAATGTCATGGATCATAGTCAGAATAATTGGCTGAGAACAAACTGGGTCCCTAGGAACTCAGCTCAGAAGATCTACGTGGAGCTCAAGTTCACTCTTCGGGACTGCAATAGCATTCCATTGGTTTTGGGAACTTGCAAGGAGACTTTCAACTTGTACTATATGGAGTCTGATGATGATCATGGGGTCAAATTTCGAGAACATCAGTTTACAAAGATTGACACCATTGCAGCTGATGAAAGTTTCACCCAAATGGATCTTGGGGATCGTATTCTGAAACTCAACACTGAGGTTAGAGAAGTAGGTCCTGTCAACAAAAAGGGATTTTATTTGGCATTTCAAGATGTTGGTGCTTGTGTTGCCTTGGTGTCTGTGAGAGTGTACTTCAAAAAGTGCCCATTTACAGTGAAGAATCTGGCTATGTTTCCAGACACAGTACCCATGGATTCCCAATCCCTGGTGGAGGTTCGAGGATCTTGTGTTAACAATTCTAAGGAGGAAGATCCTCCCAGGATGTACTGCAGTACAGAAGGTGAATGGCTTGTACCCATTGGCAAGTGCTCGTGCAATGCTGGCTATGAAGAAAGAGGTTTTATGTGCCAAGGTAAGAGTCTTTTCTATTTTCCTTAGAGTGGTATTGCTCAACTGTGAATTTATTATCATTGAGTAACTTGAAAGTAAGTTGGAAGTTAGCCTGAACTCAATTGGCAGCAAAACGTGCCTCAAACTGAACAGAGTCTATTTATAGACCAAATTTATCTCGATGTGTTGATCCACAGTTTGTTGTAGAAATATTAACAGTGTTTGACTGTGTGATGATGGCCTATACCCCACAAGAGGTATTATATATGCTACTTTTAAGTTTTGTCTGTCATTCAATGACTCTGGTGTTATAAATCTAGATCAACTGGAAAAAAATCTCTTTATGTAGAGGGAAGAAATATCATTGGCACTCAGATAACCTAATTCTAACAGAATTAGGTACTGCATTAACTATGTGTTTTTCTATCTCACAGTGGCATGTTCTTCATTGTTATAAAATACAGTCTTCAGTGATATCTGTATGTCAAATACCTGTTTACTTACAGTGCATTAGTGCTCTAACAAAGATTATATTTAAAAGTCCAGGGTTTTTACCTTAGCGTTTGAGGTATAAAGGGTTAATTTAAAAATATATATATTTTGTTTCATGGTTTGGCCCTTTAGGCTGCCCAGAAGAATATCTATACCACACCTTAGCTTGGATGCATATTTGATCCTTAATGTAGTAGCAAAGAATCTGAACACTGTTACCAAGTTGATTTTTGTTAAAATGCCTTTGCACTTGAAATAAAATTAATTAAAATAATCTTTTTTTCATATAAAATTTGATATATCAGATGAAAACTTCCACCAACTCCTTAAATTTGTTAGTTTCACATTAGGCAAGGTTTGTGTTGAAGAACATGCTGAAATTATTATTAAAATTTTAAATGTATAAATACATAAGAGAATTTAACTATTTAGTCCAGAGAATCTAGTCTGTTTTAATACTTTTGTTTGCTGTTATACTCTGAAAAAGAAATTGAATTTGGTGTTCTCTTTGAAACCATTCAGTAATCTCAAACCATGCAGAAGAAATGAATATACTTTATACATAAACTAACCTTTCTAACAATGTGAATGGAACATAACATTTTGCTTTTGACTATAGACATACTTCTCCATGTTATTTAGGTCCTTGCCAAACATCATCAGAAATATCATTATTAAGTATGGTTTTGAAAGTTCTAAAATTGAAACAACATAGTAGATACTACTCCTTATATCCATGAGTGGAGAAAAATCTCAATGGCCTTTCTAATCCACTTTAAATTGTATTTTATCTCTATGGTATTCTTTGTGATATATGATATTTGTGAAAATTATTTTAAATAAAATAATAAAGGCCTAACTCAGGAGGAATTTCAATATTGGCTGTTCTCTCTAATTTGGTCTCTATGGAACCAGTCTCTGATATCCACACCAGGAGAGAAATAGATATGTCTCCTTCTCAATAATATGGATCAATTTATGCAGAACTATCTCATAAAATATGACAGTGGGCAAGAACTTAATCATTCGATGTTTGGATTTTAAATAATTTTCATATGTTTCAAAATTTTATTTGGCTCAGGTTATGATCCCAGAGTCTTGGGTTCAAGCCCCTGGGCTCCCTGCTCGGTGGGAAGCCTGTATCTCCCTCTCTCACTCCCCCTGCTTGTGTTCCCTCTCTAGCTGTATTTCTCTCTGTCAAATAAATAAATAACATCTTAAAAAAAGAAAAATGATGAAAAGCCTTTGCATTGAGAAATTCGGATCATCACTGTTGGGATTAGAAACTTTTGGAGTAAGGAAAAGAGGCTAACTACCTTACATAGCTTACTCATTCCAGGAGATAAAGTTTATAATTTGTTTATTGAACCATTATCTCAAAAATCTCAAAATGTGTAGAAGTCCCATTGGAGTTTTGTGTTCTGGGTTTGTTCCACAGGGAGGTTTTATAAAGATTTCATAACCAGGTCATCTTCTGACTTTAGTAATGAAATATTCTGAACCATTTATTCCACTCTAGATAGATAATTGGGACAGTTAAAGTTTGGTTAAGTAAAGCTGAAAATATAACAATTTGCATTTGATCAGAAAATATATTGATAAGGATATTTTACTGTCAAAAAATTCACTCATCAATTTCAGAACTATAATTAAACCAAAGTTGTTTTGTAGAGGACCAGAATTCTAACCATAGCATTATACTTTTCTTATATATTAATGCAAACTTTTGCAACACTACACTTTTCCTGAAATGAGAAAAAGTAGTGGAAAATATTTTTGATCATTTATTCAATTATTCAACAATTATTGAATCTATAGTATGTACCAAATCCTATGTTGCACACTAAGAAAAACAAAGATGAACATTATCTCTGCTAAATTAGCTTGGTTCATAGTTCAAACATCTCTGCGTGTGTTGAGGGGTGGGGGTAAATACTTTGGTCTTTGCTCTTAAAGAAGCATAGATTTTTAACTGAAATTTTAGGCAGAGCTGAGTTGATGACAGTTTAAACTAAAAATAAGTTATTAGCATTAATGAAGAAGGAGGTATTGGTGTGGGGGGTTATAAGTAATAGGAAATTAAAAATTTCTACAGTAAGATGCTTTATGTTGCTGGTCTTGCTTTACTCTGCAAGTAAAGCTGCAGAAAAATGAACACAGAAAAACTAAGAAGAGAAAGTGGTGCACCTTTCTCCTTTAAGGAATAGTTAGAGGGAGAAAATAAGAAAAGACTGAAAGAAATATTGGTAGCTAAAGAATAATTCTGAAATTGGATACCATGGAAAGCACAAATGTAGAAAAAGGGAGAGTGCTTATTATGATAAGTTTGGTAAAATAGAAATGCACATAAAAATTAACTATACATGCTTCAACTGATAAAGAGTAATGATTAATAAGAAAAGTAAGAAATCATACATGAGACTTGGTTTTCTGGTAGTTTCTGTAATATATAATTTTTAAAATATGGCTTTCGTTTAAATAGGTTTTCTCTCAGTTTAGTGATAGAGGAGGAATCATGGTATCTCTTTCAATTTACTGTGTGTGACTTAAGCTTTTGGGCCATGTTTCTGGTCTCTAGGTAAGCTGGCTGGATGTGGTTAAATTGCAGGTTGAGTTGTTTTTATAGGGAGGGAAACGAAACAACAGAGATTTTGAACACAGAAACAAACTGAGGGACTTGGAGGGAGGGGGGTGGAGGGATGGGAGAGCCTGGTGGTGGGTACTGGGGACACCTAAAGCGGGGAGCACTGGGTGTGGGGAATGGGGAATGAATCTTGAAACACTGGAAAAAAAAATTTAGTAACAATAAAAAAAAAAGAATATTAATAAACCTCTTTTAAAATATTAAATGTTAAAATTATAAACCCAAATCATCTGCTGTTTGCTTTCAATCATTAATGATAAAAATACACTTGATTTATTTTACTAGAGAAATCATTTGTATTTCTGAAATCCCAGTATAATTCTTTTAACATTTTAGGATTTGAGATGTAAAGAAATTTTGCATTAATGTCAAGAAAACCTTGTGAAATTTATTATTATTGCTTTAATCCTGGCTAATGAATTATGCTATCTGCTTTGATTTAATTAGGTGAGAAAAAAATGAGAATGCTAATGGATTTTTATATAGTCAATTAATTACATTTGAGGCAGATACCAAGAGGTTACTGTAAATATTCCTGCTCCTACAAACTTTGTTTAGACTTAATGTACCGAGTACCTTATTAATGTCACTGAAGAATCTGTTGCTCTGTGTTTTATCTCTGTGCATTCATTTTGGAATGCAAACTTTATTCCTTGTTTTTGTACATCAGCAGTTTAATAGAAGAGTGTGTTTGATGTGATGCATGAAGACAGCTAGACATCTTGCTGATTATCCATAACTATGTTTGTTTCACCTAGGATTTAGGGCATGAGTTCTTGTTCTTTTTCATTTCTCTGTCATTTCAGAAACTCTTAGAGAAGCTGTCAAGTTTTCAATAACAAAAGATTTGGAGATTCTACTTACCCTTGAAGAGATAGAGAAAATTGAAAATCTCATTCAGAATGTCTTGGCACCTACTACTGAGTCTATTTGCACCCTCTGGAACTTCAAGGAGTTCATATGTTTTAATGAATTCCTAAGCATTGGGTGGTTCAGCCAGTTAAGCATCTGACTCTTGATCTAGGCTCAGGTCTTGATCTGAGGGTCTTGAGTTTGAGTCCCGCACTGGGCTCCACACTGGGCACTGGGCACTGGGCCCTGGGCAGTAAGTTACTTGAGGGAAGGGCCTCATTTTCTCCTTTTTTAGGAACATCATGCCTAGAACTAGCAGAGTATAATTAAGTTCTCGGTTATATACTTACTTACTGAATGAATGCTTACTGAATTAACTCTTCCAACCACCCATTCTTAGAATGTAAGTTTAGAGAGACCATGCTTTATGCTCTTTATCTTTGAGTCTATGAAGTCTTTCAGACACATAGAGTTCATTTCATCTAATATGAAATGTGCACATTTGACTCTTAGGTCACATACAGTTGCAACAAGTTAAGACTAGATCCAATTAACAATCCTGATACTAATTAACGAATCATTACTTTATCTCATCTGTTTATTAATTAGTATCTCATACTTGAGAGAATATCTTTTCTTTTTATGAATTTATGATGAATATTGTTTTTCTGACTTGCAAAGGATCGATTGACTATCATACCTGTAATAAAGCAAAGTTCTAACAATTTATATAGCTACTAAAATAATTTTTGTTTTACACACCTAATACTCATTGACTCACCCTTTAAATACTGCACTGAAGTTTCTTACCTTGAATTATGAAAAATTTTTTTGCTGAGTTTAAAATGATAATCCTCCAATCCCACTTTACCTTTAGCAGTTGCACACCCATGACCTTTCAAACCAATGCATTTATGTGAATAAAACATATGCCACTGATAAGAAATAATGTACATAACTTTCAAGTAAGCAATACATTTTGACAGCTTTATAGTAGCTATAAAATCCTTGATTTAGACAAGTTTCTATGTCTTCTCACCAATTTGTATAATATCTTCTGGGACCTTTAGCACAGAGCACAACCCCCTACACCAAGTTTGCCCTCAAACTTCAGTTTGCATTTAATTTATTAAAAGATTTTTGTCACTGACAAATGTTTGAGTTCTTGTACTCAATAGCCCCAGAAATGGTACTTATCAATTGTGTGGCTAAACCTCAGTTTCTTCATCCATAAAATGGTATTTGAACATCATCATTATTGTCAGTCATCAACATCACTGGGATGTGTGATTTTCCTTGCTTTCTTGTTTCATCTGTGTTAAAACGGATGTGATAAACTCATCTTCAACAGCTTCTCTCTTACCATAAACCTTAGGACTTAGAGATACCTTAAGGGGAAGAAACTGCTTTCCATTAATGTATTTATCTATGCATTCATTACTTATTCACCGGTTGTGCACCTTCTTTCAAGTAGGATTTTCCTTTCTTGAGGACGCTTCATTTTTATTCTCATTAAGCTTCTAGTCTATTCAATCATATGTGATATTTCCTCTACTCTTTTGTTAGCTTTTATTTTTCTTCTTCTGAACATCAGTCATTCTTGATTTTTACCATCTGGTATTTAACTCAGTCTCTTATCCTTCGAGCATTTTTTTTCTTGCTGATTATTCAAAAACAAACTTAAATTTAGAGATGGATATTTTTATTGTTGTAGATCCATAAAGGCTTTTAGGTTTTAACCGATTTAAGAAAATATAGCTTAGGAACAAGCAAACAATAACAATAACAAAATAAAAAAAAATCTACATTTCAAAAATGTTAAACCCAGAAATTTTTCACTGTTTTATGTCTTAACACTTCATTGTATAAAAGACTAGCTTCGGTAATGGGGGAGGTTATAACAATAAATAATGTTCTTGCCTGGAAGGAATCATGTGAATCAAAAAAAAGTAATTAGGTAAGTAAAAATATTTATCAAGCATTTTACTTGACTCCGTGTAGAACTAACCATATGTATTTGGATTTTTTGGGGTATTTATTATGCACATTTAAGAATCACCTAAATAGTAAAAAAAAGTAGCAGTGGAGGAAACAATATAAATTGTGTGAAGTAATGCCAAATATGTTTACATGAATTACTACATGATATTACTGGAAAATTTTAATTAAATTATGTCAATGTACCATCTAAACAGTAATTAAGTAAAAACTCTTTTGGAATATGAAAAAAGGGGCACGTGGGTGCCCAGTCCTTAAGTGTCTGCCTTTGGCTCAGGTCATGATCCCAGAGTCCCTGGATCAAGTCCCCCATTGGGCTTCCTGCCTGTTGGGAGGCCTGCTTCTCCCTCTCTCACTCCCCCTGCTTGTGTTTCCTCTCTAGCTGTGTTTCTCTCTGTCAAATAAATAAATAAAATCATAAATAAATAAATAAATAAATATGAAAAAGAGAGGAAAAATAAGGACTGTATTTAGATTGTGAGTTACTTAAGTACTGTAGTTCATTTCTGAGCCTAAAAATGGTATAAATTCAAAGCATAGATTTGCATTTTAAGACACTAAAAAGAAACGTGAGTTCTTTGTTCTGTACAACCTACAGATTAGATTATTTTGAGCAGTAAGACAATTTAATTACAAACATATTTGGGAGAGATATGACTGTCATTAAATTGAAAGAGTAGAACAAATTCATGTCTAACTATTGGAATACCTCATCATTAATAAGTACAAGTTAGATGATCATCAATGAACCACTTATAAAAGACTTTAAAAATCACAGGTGGTTTTATGAATGTTAGTAATAGTATAACACAGGATTACAGCTAAATGAGAATTATAGTCCCTTAGTAAAATATGGATTATTTTACCTTATACAGATTAACTTTAGTTATATAATCTTGTCAATTCCATTGTTCAAAGAGAGAAAAATAAAAGACATTTCTTCTTTAAATATGACTTTTATTAGTCTTTGTCTTGACCTGGAGGGCTGTTTTATAAGTCAGTATTAAGATATTTTCCCAAGGTTTTAACCTAGTTCACAATCATCCCTTGTCAAATAGCTGTAGGGTATTTGCTTTTAGGATATCATTTTTTTTTCTTTTACTGTGCTAAAATCTTTCAAAGGTATAGTCTTTGGGGAACACAAATAATTTTCTCATTCAAGTAGTTTCCTTGAGAGCCTGTCTTTGGAAAAATATGGAATGAGCTTCCCAAAACAGTATTTACTATGGGAATCTAAGACATGGGAAAAAATAATTTCAGTTGCAGAGAGTAAAATAGTTTTAATTTTCCTTGAAAGAAGTTGTTTTTGTCATCACCTTTTCAGTTTAATTTTCAAAGGAAGATCTGGACACTGTTTTGTGTACTACTCACTAAATACCATTTAAATGCAAACCCATTTGAAAAATAATTAGAATTTTCCAAGGAAAAGACATATCTAAGTCCATTTATCTGTGAGAGGTGGAATATTAGTTATTTTGAATATATAAGAGTTACCATTATTTGGTATCTTAATATGTATGACTTTGTCAGATAGTTCGTGGATCTGCCATAATAATATACCATCAGGTAGTTGGGCTCTGAAGGAACTCTTGAAGTTTCATTTCTTTAACTTAGCTTGCTTGGAGGTTGATATAAATATTCTTCCTTCTCATGTGCTGCATGCCATTATGCAAAACAAGTATTTTAAAGCTGATATATAATCTATAGCTTTTTTAGAGAATATTCATCTTTATCAACATACTTTTCCTTTTCAGCTATTCAGAAATTATCAAAGATTCTATATTTTAAAATTGGAAGAATCCAGTGTAATTTTGTTCAGAATGCAGGTTATGATTCTAAAAAAAAGAGAGAGAGAAATTATTGAGATTTCACTGACTTTTCCAGTTTGCTTCATTGTTTTTAGTCAACCTCTCTCAGAGGAAAGGAAACCAAACCTTACGCAAAATAAACTAGGAAGTAGATCTTTTTCTCCCTCTTGAGATACTTAGATTCTGTGAAAGGCATTGGTAATGGTCTCACAAAGATTGTTTTGCAAGTACAGATTTGTTGTACCCTTTCCACCTTCTTTCCTATGATTCCCCACCCCACTTCTGTCTGTTTTTGGAGTTTTGACAATCCCTTATTAGTTCCAGAGTAGAGCTTATAAGAGCTAATAAGGGTTTACATTACAGCTCTGACAGCTGGTCCTAAACTTTAATAGAAAGCAATTGTGGAGAGAAGTATAAGTTTTGATAATGTTTGATGAAAGTGCTCTGAAAGTGAGAGCCATTTGTAAAGAATCATATGACTGCAGGGCCACATGTATACTCTATTCACATAGCTTCTCATCTTCCAGAATGTGGACAAAACATCCTGTTGGCAGATAACTGTAATCACTTATGGATGTCTCTTTTAGGGAACAGAATTAGTGATATCATGTATGAAAAATGTATTATAAACTTTGGTCATGTTATATTTACCCCTCTCCCAGTAGTCCTCTGAGATGTGTCGCTGTTGATTACCCTTTACATTTATTTATTTATATACTTTTAAAATATTTTATTTATTTATTTGACACAGAGAGAGATCACAAGTAGGCAGAGAGGCAGGCAGAGAGAGAGGAGGAAGCAGGCTCCCTGCTGAGCAGAGAGCTGGATGCGGGCCTCAATCCCAGGACCCTGAGATCATGACCTGAGCCCAAAGCAGAGGCTATAACTCTCTGAGCCACCCAGGTGCCCTTGATTGCCCTTTAGAAACACTCAGTGTTGGGCTTCTAACCACAGATTTGTTCTGTGAGAGGAGACCCAGAGATTCCAAGGGTGAGTTGAGATCATGACTCATAGCCACCATATGAACCAGTCACAGACATTTTGTATGATAAAAAAATAAAGTAAAAATAAGAAGTAAGAATGACTTCTAGTAGTGAAAGACCCTCCATGTAAAATAGTCCTGAATTCTCTGTTCAGTGGTCATTTACAATGCCACAAAAGGTTAAAAGTGGATACTGTAATTGAGAACAGCTGTTGCTTTTTGACATGAAGACTCACTTTCAACAAAAAAGGGAAAGCATATGCCATGGGATGAGAGAATACCATTCTTGAATTAATGCATAAAGAACATGTAAATTTTTCTGAAACTCAGAAATGAATCCATATATAAAAATGGTTGGAAAGAAACATTTTTGCTTCTCAGGTAGTTATTAGAGAGGAAAGTTTATATTTCAGAGATTTGGATCCATGTGCTGCCTATCTCATGCTGCTCTATTGAAGATGGGATATTCCAATTTATCCATCAACATGTGTAAAGGTTTTATGGAATCCAGAGTTGATTAATGTGCTGAACTGGAGGGAAGGACAATATAGTTCTTGGTCCCAAGCACTTTGGATTCTAAAGGGTAGCCGAACGGAATTTATGTTAAAAGGAAGCAAGTACAACATCCATAAGCTCATCAGGAAGAAAAAAGTGGAATAAGCATGAAAGACGAATATTCTTAAAAACTCATCAAATGTGTTGCTAAGAGGTGATGAATGGAGAGGTTTCAATTTCTGTGGAGCTAAATATTCCATCATTTATTCATTTTTATCAAACCAAATGTAATGAATACCTACTATACGGAATATCCACTGGAAATATGGCACTGAACACAACAGAAAAATGCCCCTGCCCTCAAGGTAATTAGATTTTAGTGGAAATATCATGAAATCAAATGCTAATGCAGATGCATTCATTGCACCACCCATAGAATAAAGCATTGACTAATATCTTAGTCCAGGTAATCTTGCCTCTAAGGGACATATGGCAATGTCTGAAGAAGACATTTTCAGTTGTCACAGCTTGGGGAGTGGATTGCTACTGGCATCTAGTGTTTAGAGGCCAGAGATGTTGCTAAATATTGTACAGTGCACAGGGAAGCCTCTATAATCAACAAATTATCCAAGCAAACCATTTCAAGTTTGAGAAACCCTGGTCTAGAATAACCCCTCCATTTATAGAAACATAAATTAAAACTAAAAGGTCAACTTACACATTAGCAGAGCCTAAGCTGGAACCCAAGCTCAAGCATCTCATGATGGTACCTCAGGACTTATCCTTTTGGGGATTCATTTAGGCTTAGACATTTCTATAACTTTTGAAGGCATATGGAGTCTTACTAACTACTTAGGTAATTGGAAAGTGACAGTTAAGCAAAGAAAACAAAACTGAGTTTCTTTATGTGAGAGAAAGAATAAAGATTTCGGAACTCTACACATGAAGGTGGATATTTAAAACAACAGTGAAAAAAATGTTACTTGCATGGAGCTGGAGAAAGTGACTGACATTCAGGGACTGGGAATGTGAACAGAGTAATAAAAGAGATATCAAAGGGCAAAGCATTGGAAGATTGAGGGTGTTTCCTTAAGCACTGTTCACACAGCTGCTATGGAGTTAGTTCCCTTTTAGGATGCTCTGACGTGCTGACATGAAATCGAATCTGACATTTGATTCCCTTTTTTCTGTAATGTGATATGAATGCAAAGATGACAGGTAGATGTGGTTATTTACAGGACATACTGTATTAATATATACAACTTGGTATAAAAACTTCCTTGGTTCTAAGACTTTTCCTTTTTTGATATTAGAGCAGCACCTTAACATCAGCAGTTTCTGCCCTCTGGCTTATAACTGAGCTGGGTGTTTTATTTTATCTTCCCAAATGCCTATGGGGAAGGCACCATCAGGTCCCAGTTTCCCATGAGAGGACACTAGATAAGTTGAGAAACTGGACAGTTGTCCGAGGTTGCAGTTGGTAAGTGGTGAAACACTTGTGTGTAGCCAGTGTTCCCTTGGTCTCCCTAGCAAGAAGGACCAGGGAACATGAGGAACCTGAAGCCCACCAGCCTGTTTTTAGAAATAGCCTGTGCAGCTTAGCGCTGTCATTGCCATAGGGCTGCTTTTGAGGATGTTATTCAACACTTTCCACACTGTCCTCTTTCTGAGGCTCATTGCAGACATTGACTTTGGGCTCGGGTGCCAGGAATGCTTATGTTCCTCAGGCTACTGGCTTGTTTTCACTTCTGGAAATTGATAATGTCATGATCTTGGTATCTTGTTTGCATTCTCTATAAAGAGCACAGGATTGTGTTTTCTTACATCCTACAAGTAGGTATGCCCTCGCAACATTCCTTTTTGATGCTAAACACAATTTTTCTTTTTTCATGTGAAAATGAGAAACTATCTAGGTAAGTATAAAATAGCAAAGATGTTTAGGAATTTGCAAAACAGAGAAAAGGTTTTTTTAATTTGAAATTCCAGTGTAGTTAATATACAATATTATATTAGTTTCAGGTGTACTATATAGTGATTCAGTAAGTCTGTATATTACTCAGTGCTCATCAAGATAAGTATATTCTTAATCCCCTTCACCTATTTCACCTATCCCCTTCACCAACTTCCCCTCTGGTAACCATCTATTTGTTCTATAGTTAAAAACCTGTTTTCTGATTTGTGTCTTTTTGCCCCCTTTGTTTATTTGTTTTGTTTCTTTAATTCCACATGAGTGAAATTATTGGTATTTGTCTTTCTCTGACTTATTTCACTTAGCATAATACTCTCTAGCTCCATCCATGTTATTGCAAATGTCAAGATTTCATTCTTTTTTATGGCTGAATAATATTTCATTTCATATATATGTATAGATACATACATATATATTTATATACCACTTCTTCATTCATCTATCAATGAACACTTTGGCTGCTTCCATAATTTGGCTAGATAATTCTTCAGTAAACATAGAGGTGCATATATGTTTTTGAATTAGTGTTTTCATATTCTTTGGGTAGATACCCAGTAGTGAAATTACTGGATCATAGCGCTATTCCATTTTTAATTTTTAAAGGAATCTCCAAAATGTTTTCCAGTTTATATTTCCACCGACAGTGCACAAAGGTTCCTTTTTCTCCATATCATCATTTGTTTCACAATTTTATTTTTCCCCTGTATATTTCCTTTGTACTCTATTCTTCAGCTTTCAAACAATATTTTATAGTTATCTATTGCATCCTGCATTGTAGGTATTCGGTCTTGAGGATGAGTGATAAATACATTTAAATGGCCATTTATTGATTGCTTTTAGTATTTAATCAGTGATTAACATAACATTTAATGATCAATAAAAACCTTACAAACTAAATATCATTAACCATATTTACAGGGGCAGGGCTAAGATAATTTACTAATTTGCCTTGTTTCACAATGCCAGGTTATAAACGCAGGTCTGTCTAATTCTGAAACCCAATCCATCTTATACTATAATAAACTAATGTTTTTCTTTTTTTTTTTTAATATTTTATTTATTTGACGGAGAGAAACACAGCCAGAGAGGGAACCAAGCAGGGGGATGAGAGAGGATAAGTAGGCCTCCTGCTGAGCAGGGAGCCCGATGGAGGACCCATTCCCTGGTCTCTGGGATCAACACCTGAGCCAAAGGCAGTCGCTTAACCAACTGAGCCACCCAGGCGCCCCAACATTTTTCTTTTGATGATACTTTATAAGTCACAATAATGTGAAAATTTACAGGTTCATGCAGCCACGGGAGTGGCTAGAGAATGTGGTTTTAGAATTGAGAAAAAAAGATTGGCAGTAGTTATTTAAAAAGGCAAGAACTTTATTCATTAATATAATCCTTCCTTCTTTCTTCAGTATGGAACTGGATAAGACTATAATGCAAACATGTTTTAACAGGGTATCTGCGGCCTTTATATTCTGTGCCTGTGGAACTGAGTCACACCTCTAATTACCTCTGCTTCTATTTCCATTGCCCCTGCTGTTGCTGAGGACATGATTGATAGGAGATGATGGTGAATGGGGAACCAGGACCCAGAAAACATTTGCTATGTGCTCACTGTGTATGCTTGCACAATATGCTCCTTTATTAGTTTGACAGATCTCCAAGTGACAGATTGAGAATGAATTTTGGAGATGGCTGACATGTTCGCTGCACATGCTGGGTATTTTCAAAGCTCATAAACACTAAGTTACATATATGAATGTATGTATGTGTATGTGAATATATATGCAGGTATATGTATTCATGTGTGTAAGTGTGTGTGCCTATAGACATATAGGGCATGTACGTATATGCATATATAGATGTATATGTGGATGCATGGTGTATATGAATATATATATCCATATACACACATTCATTAGTGCTACATACTTAGCATATATATATATACTTATTATAATATGTGTACTTATAAATAAACTTAAACATCTTCTTTCTAAAGGAATTTTTTTCTAAAAGAATTTAAGATGAGTGAAGTATGGAATAGGCTATCAAACTGAATTTCAGATTTTGTTGAACTATTGCATACATTCTTATATTTCTTTGTATTGCTTTTGGAATGAGACAGCACACAAAATAAGTTAATAAATATAATATGCATATCTTTAAAATTTAAATGATAAATAATTGCACTCCTTTAGGTAAATAGTTATGGCTTAAAATGTGCATGCTTCTTAAATTAGCAATCAGATTGTTTTATATGAAGATCGCATATGAAACTCCTCTCTTTGGAAATGCTATTGGTGTCATAGATTATAAAGTTTTGTGTTGCTATCGGAAATTTTGTGGGGTGCCTGGCTGGCTTACTTGGTTAAGTGTCTAACTCTTGGTTTCCGCTCAGGTCATGATCCCATGGGTCATGGGGTCAAGCCCTGGGTCAGGCTCCACACTCAGCAAGGAATTTGCTTGAATATTCTCTCTCTGCCCTGTCCCCCATTTTCTCAATCTCTCTCTCAGTCTCTAAAATAATGAATAAATAATTTTTAAAAAGAAATTTTTGTAACCTTTTAAGCTTTCCAGAATATAAAGACTTGTATAAAGCAACTATTTCATTAATACAGTAAAGCTCCTTTAAAATATTGATATCTGAGTACAGAAGTAATTCCCAATGGCTTTTACTGTATATAGTTGTTATGTTTTAGTGACGAGATATATGCTGTTTTATATCTAAATCTGTGTAATGATGGGTGGGATAATGGTGTTCTATTATTGCTTCAGTGTAGAGCTACTGGGGAAAAGAGGCTGGAAGTAAAAGCAGATTATATCCTTCATAAGGTTGATGCTTAGTCTTATTAGTGATGAAAAGGAAATGAGAAAATACATTGGCTTGCTTCTTATGAAGCACAGTAAGTAAAACAGATGAATGTTGGAAAGCTCATTGAGCTGCCATAAAAAAATTTAAACATTGTTCATATTGGCTAGCAGCCAAGCTCATGCTGTAAACTCCAGACAGGGGTCAGCCCTGCAGAGGAATTGTCAGCTGTATTCATAGAGGATGGTCTCTGTATACTCCTAGTCCAGCAATAAACCTGAGATTTACTCAGCACAGTTGTGGGATTACATTCGTTTTACGTGACTTGAAACACATCTAAAGTCACTGCAAAAATTCAGTAAGATTCCTTAGCATAAGATGATGGGGAGTCTGATTTTACATACTTGAATCTTGTTTATATCATTTAATTGTAATAGATAGATAGATAGATAGATATAATATTATATATATGTTTCATTTTTGCATGTCTTGACCTAGAATACATTTTTGTAAGAGTCAGAGTTAGGAGGGAAATATAACAATAAAATACTGATAACAATTTGGGTACTAAAGTATAGGTACTTATTTTTTAAGTGAATAAAAAGCAAACTTTGTTATTATTATAAATCATAAACTTTCTAAGATTAACAGCTGTACTTTCTACTCTCTTATGAATCCTTTCTGAGCCTTGTTAAAAATCTGTGTACACCAGCGCCTGGGTGGCTCACAGGGTTAAGCCTCTGCCTTCAGCTCAGGTCATGATCTCAGGGTCCTGGGATCAGGCCTGCATCAAGACTTTCTGCTCAGCAGGGAGCCGGCTTCCTCCTCCCTCTCTGCCTGCCTCTCTGCCTACTAAGTAGTGATCTTTCTCTCTGTCAAATAAATAAATAAAAAATATTAAAAAATATTAAGAAAAATCTGTGTACAATAACCATCTTTTTGTGTGAATATTGATGTCTTCTTACTAATATTTTTCTTCTTTATTAACATATGCACTGTATCAATATAAAATGGGAAAAGTGGAGCAATGGTAGAATGTAGGTAACTTTCTTGAATGAAGGTACACATAGTGGGTACAGAAACACACATACCTAGGTATTTGCTATGCCCTGACCTTTTGTGATTTTAGAAACTGCATCAATCCTTCCTACACAAATTATTTTCCACAATTAAACTTTCTATAAAATAGAGACATGATCTAAATATTTGGCAAAATTTTCAGGGAAGAGAAGTTGAAATAGTTAATCTAACAATCAAATGATAAAACAAATCCTACTGTTTTGGTTGACACATAATTTGCCACACAGCAGTTTCTCTTTAAATATTTTTTAACATCCTTCTTACCTTTTTTTTTTTAGAAGACAGTAAAAAAAAAGACAGTCTACAAAAAGGAAGTGACAGAAAAATAATTGCCTTAATTTCTGAAGAAGGAAGTGTGCTCAAAATAGCCCACTAGTTTATATTAATGATACAGCCACCCTTATAAAGTCCAGACAGTCTAAATACCCCTTAAAACATTGAAAAACTAGACAATGAAAATCATTATTTGATTTCTTATACACAATAAAAAGGCTTCTTCGATTTGTAAGACTACCTTCCCAACTTAAAGCAAAAAAAAAAAAAGAATTGAAAAGGCAATGGATTCTTTCCCAAAAATACAAATAGAGGATGGAAAAGCATTGGGAATTGTTATCTATAGCTGAAATGATCCATCCTGGAATATCTATTAAGATGTAAAGATTTTAAGGGTTGTAACTTAGTAATTACATTTTATTTGCTGTTATTCATTTGCTGCTCAGTTACGACACATGATTATATGTTGTTGCTTAGATGATTGTAATGATAAGAAAAAAATGCCCTCATAATCTTTCTATGCCTGAGAAACTCAGGGAATATATTCTGTGAGTCTCTGAGCACCCTCTATACTTCCTCTGAAAGTTTTTGGTATATTCAAAACAGTTTTCTGAAACTGTACTGGGTTTGAAAGTATATTGGATGGAACTTTTACATGTTCTACCAACTATAAGATTTTATACATATCAACCACTCATATATTTCTATCTTTCTTTTAGTTTAATGATTATCAGATTATTTAAGCTGATGGTAGTTCATAAAATTAGTCCATAATAGCCTAGTATATTTTCTAAGATATATTTTTTCCCAAATAATTGTAAAGAATACATCCTTGCTAAATGTTAAGGAGGATGGCAAATATGTCTTGTGGGTTTGTCACAAGTTTGTGTATTGAAGTTCTTTATTCCTATGACAATACTGAGGCAGCAGTTAGAATTTACCTTACTTTAGGCATATAGTTATAACTTGCTATGTGAGTTCCAAAGCTGATAGGAGATGAAAATCTAAATGTTGAAAAAGGGGAAGTAGCATAAATATAATAAACATCACAACTGGCAGCCTTGGAATAGACAAGAGGCAGAAGGGCTATAATAACATACACAAGTGTTCACATTACATCTGCCTGGGGCCACTGTGCGACCACAGCGGGACCAACACCTTCCACGACTGAGTAAACTCTGAGTGGATCTCAGGATTGTGAAGTCCATAAAACGAGTAGAAATATTCATGGTTGTGGCCTTAAGGTATCAATAAATGTTTAAATTATATTCTCTCCACTCTGGTAACGAATTAATTAGTTGCACATTTTACAATGTCTCCTTCACAGAAGACAGTGATTAGAAGCATCATTACTTTAATTGTTATGAATGGTATAAATCAGAACGTCTGGATTTTATCTTAGCTCTACCCCGTATTCACTATGTGACTGTGGGCAAAGAACTTAACCAGTCTGGGCCCATTTCCTCAAGTATAAAATTAGAGAAAACAAGAGATAACAAAAGGTTTTCCTTTGTAGTGTTGTTAGGAGGACAAAGTGAGATAATGTTTATAAACTATTCAACACAGATTCTGACACAGAGTAAGTACTTAATAAGTGTTAGTTTTTACAAGAAGACTAAAGTCTTGCGGGGGTTGGGGGATCAGCTATCTAGAAAGATCTTGTTTGCTTGTTTGTTTGTTTGTTTGTTTGTTTTTCCCAAGTTCCAGGAATCCAGAGTGCCAAAATTTTGCTATATATTAAATAGAAGACCAAAACAAACAAAATAAAATTTAACTAAACAAAACACAGTTTGTCTTATAACATCCAATATTTCTGTGCTCAGATTGAGAAATCTTCAGTTTCCGTATATTTGGAACTTAGACTAATCCTGTTTGGATAGTTTTTCAGAACCAAATAGCTTTACTTTGTTCAGTAATTGGTTTTGATGGTCTGTCTAACATGGTTCAGGGTTGTTTCTTTTAAAACAAGGCATGTTATACCATTCTGAATTCTTTATACATTCTGAATTACCTGCTGTGACAGTATTTTTCCCTCTATTGTGTAGAAAACCAGCTCCTCTTCAGTGCCAAATAATTAGCTACTTTGAAAATATCATAAAGTTTGAAGCTCAAGCATGATTATTGAGACTTTAATCACACTTAAATCCCTCAGATGCGTTCCATTGTGTAAGACTGTGAGTAAGTGAGGGAGGTGTAGGAATGAGTACGGTAATGTGAGTATGTACAGGTAGTATTAAGAAACAAAATTCAGCAGAGTAAAATTTGAAGATCAAATTGGCTTTATATAATGATTCATAAATTTGGCAGCATCCCATCTAGCAAACAGAAAGGAGCTCCAAAGAGCTGTATAAAATGGAAGGCTTTTATAAGGGGTGAGACTAGGGAAGAGTGTGTTGTTTCAAACAATGTACCTTCCTTTGGGGGACAAAAGTGGTCTGTGGGCAGATTACCTTACTAAGGCTGACCAGAAAATTCCAGATTTACTAATTTAAGATTACATTCCTGGGAGACATTTGAAATTTCAATTAGATTAGGTATTAAATATTGTTTTTTGACATGGGGTTTAGCATGAGTGACTCCATTTTGGCTCTCTTGTCTCTTTTCGTAACAGTAGGAAAGCAGAGCACAAATTATAAAGCAGAGAGAGAGTAAGGGAGAGACTACACACATGTTACACAAATTTAGTTAAAAATGTTCAAAGAGAGAATTAAGTGAAGACCTGATAATCAGTCATTGCATTTTACATGTAAATATTTAGCCAAATATAAAAATGGTATCTGTTATAAATAGTATGTGTATTCATATATCTAGTACTTTAAAATTATTATTTCTAAGTGTTTTCAGTTTTACCCTTTTATTTTTTTAATTAGAGACAGACATTCTCACATAGATATTCTAATTGGGGTTCCTAATTGCTAAATCATTATTTTCTGAGTGAATTGTTTCAAATTGCCTTTGAAAAATAAGCAATAGTCTCTCTCTCAAAAATTCTGGAAAATCACCTCAGACTTTGGGGGTAGTCTCATTTAGGTATTGAAGATACAAGTCCAAGGGATCACTCTCATGTCTGATTTCTCATTTATCAATCATAATTTATTTCCGATGTGTTTCTTGAGTAAATGTTAAATTGAAGTAAGGAACTTATATATCACTGAAGATTGAATATTTAAATCAGTATTCAGTATGCTAAGGAAAATATCTTATAAGTCATGTTATAAATTTAAATCCTGGAACTTGGACTAAAATTCCTCAAATGTTCTATACTCTTCCAGGAACAACTTGTAACTCCTAATTGTATGTTCTCAGATAGTAGAGGGTTGATTGATTTATAGATTTACCTGTGATTTCAGGAGGTTGAGAATTTTTATTTTATTCATTTAAACTCTTCAGGGAATTTTATTGTAATAATTCAGAGCAAGGATATCCCAGAACATGATGACTATTATTTTGGGCAGTTTATTTGTAATGTCCCATATCCAAGAATGACTAACTCCTATGTTAGGTTGTTTAAACTGGAAGGGTCAAATGACTTAAGCTTCCAAAAATTTATTTTGCAAATTTCACATTTGCTTTCAGCACTGTGGTTCCTTTCACCAAAGTACATGCATGTTAAGGCTGCAAGTACAGTGAATTTACAAGGTTAATTATAGTGTTTTGTGCATAGCAGTCATTTTGTTGGTAGTTCAATATTATGTTTGGCATGTGTGATAACACTGCAAAGTAAATTTGCTGTAACTTTGACTTTGGTATCCTTAGTTAGAAATGGCTGCTTTGTAGACATGTGGTCTCCAGATAAAATGCCTGCTTAGATATTCACTTAAGAAAAAGTTTCTGCTGAAAATAATTTCACCTATTGGTGGATATTCAGGGTAAGTGTATAATCGGCAGTGTGTGGTTAAGTGGTACACAAAGTCTGGACAGAAAGCAAAATACTAAAGCTGAAAACATGACTGAAATATGGTGTTCTTCAGAAAAGAAATTGTAGATTGTAGAAAGGCAAATGGGGAAGCCTGCCAATATAGTTATAGTAGAGTAATTCCCTACTGTTAATAAATACAGTATATCTACAGGCTCATTGTACTATAGTGCTCTTGTCAGACAATTCAACATGTTTGGGAATAAATATTGAAAAGCATAATTACAATACCATGATCATTTAAATATAAATTTTTTGTATGTACAATTAGATACATTTTAGAAATTATGAATTATATATATATATGTGTGTTGGTTGACTACTAAATTCAAGGCATTACGCAAAGTACTATATAGGATATAACACCTGAGGAATCTATAAAAATACACAACGAAGGATGTACAGCAGTTTCCAAACTTAGGTACAGGTAAAGTGGAGGCTCCTAGAGAATGTCCAAGCAGTACGTGTACATTTATGACTTTAAGGAAATTAACCTTCACATACTCAGTTTCCATAGGTACTGATGTTGACTTGTGCGAAAACTTGTGTTTAAGCCCAAATTTCCAATTTACTTTTGCACAATTGCTCTTTCCATCCTTTTCTAAAGAAAAGCATTCTCCTCATGAGGTTCTGAAATCTTATTAAGGTACATTGTTCTTTAGATGTAAGTATTAAATGGGACTTAAAATCTTGGTGTTGAGGATGTGAAAATGGGTGTGTATCAAATTCTATTTCAGGTCAAGTGGCTTTCAGTTATTTGTTGTCATTCAGAATGAAGGAAGACCTACCTCATAAATTGTCGATTGTTTTTTTTTTACAAGATAGTGGGTATCAAATCACTATGGTATTTAGATTCCATTGGGTACACTTAAGAGTGTAACAGGTTTATTTTTAAATGTCAACATTTACAATATGCTAGAAATTACATCACTCCCAGTTATTTACACTCATGAGGAAACTTTTTAAATGCCAACTTAAAATATATGAATCAGTAGTATAGGTTTTATTTTATTTTATTTTATTTTATTTTATTTTATTATATTTTATTTTATTTTATTTTATTTTATTTTATTTTATTTTATTTTATTTTATTTTATTTTTAAAGATTTTATTTATTTATTTGACAGAGAGAAACACAGCTAGAGAGGGGACACAGCAGAGGGACTGACAGAGGGAGAAGCAGGCTTCCTGCCAAGCAGGCAGCCCGATGTGGGGCTCGATCCTGGGTCTCCAGGATCATGACCTGAGCCGAAAGCAGTCACTTAACCAACTGAGCCACCCAGGCGCCCCGTATAGGTTTTAAAAGATTATTTTAGGGTGCATGTGAGTAATTCATAGATCTAGGCCAACCACTTCATATTAGTAATGAAGATGTGAAAATGTGGAGATCCAGAGCAATAAAGTATATTACCAAGGTCACTCATCCAGTTAGCAGGAGCACGCAGCTAGAAGGGTCTACAGAGAAGACAAAGGTTTCATTAAGGATGTAACATTCTGAACTCAGAAAATTTTACTGAGTAAAAATGGCCTCAAGTCAGTGTAACGTTTTGAAGATAGGAAAGTCTTCACTTAGAATGATCACTTCTATCTCTGAACCATAGAACATTTTAGCTTACTTGAATTTTATAGTGTTTATTGGAATGTTATTGGTATGTATGGATGTAAAGTTATGTTGGAGCTGGATGGTTTAGGCCAAAGATTTTTAACTTTCTTCAAATACTGATGTGGGATTAGCTGCTGAAGATTGTTTAGTTAGGAGAAAAACAGTATGATACTAACAAGGAGTTTAAGCATCATTCTAGATGATTTTGATCCTATCAGAGGAGTTAGTTGATCAAGACACTATTTTAGATCAATAAATCAAGTCTTTTTATCTGGTTCTATTGTCCTTCTATTTTACAGTAAGGCCCCACCCATTGGTGGGGCTCCACTACCCTAACACACTCAGACAACACCACCCCACATACACACAAACCCACATACACACAACTGAATCTAAATTTGTTCCTAGAAAATCTCTATGTTCCAGGCACAAGCATGGTGAACCTCATTGCTTGCTTTCTCCATGCCTAAATATCTATGCTTCCATAATATTCTTTCTAACATATTACGTTGATTCTAAATAAAAGCAATTCATTAAACACTCAAAACACCTTATTTGGTATATATTTCTCCCTGTATTTCTAATAATTGAATTTATCTCAGAGAAGGAACATATAAGAACATATAATTTCCTCTTTTTGTTGTTGTTCGAGGAGAAAAAAATTAAGAAAAATAAACTGTAATGCTATTTGGAAAAATATTTTGGAATGTGACATCTGAGAATTATTAGCAAACTCAAAGAAAAGGAAATATCATCAGACAAATTTTTAAATATATGAGACATATATTTGGTATGCTGCCCTTATTTTAAAGGCAATTTACCTGCAGGTAAATATACTTTCTCTGAATGCAAAAATTATTGCAGAACGGGTACTTTTTGGATGTGGAGGTTTGGGACCACCTCCTCTTTATGACATTAACCAGTAAGTGACCACTTCTTCTGATTTATTTAGGACCTGCCCCAAATATATCTCTCTTGCTCTTGTTCTCTGTCTTCTTTTTAAAACTAAGGGTTGCCTTCTAGGTTCCCTCTAGTTCTCCAAGTTCAAACAAAAATACATCTTTTCCCCCCATCTTGAAACTTTATGTAAAGTTTTTTTAAACTCCATTAGTAATTACTGATTCATTTGTTTTTTATTATTTTTTAAATTTATTTTTTTACTTTAAATTCAGTTGATTAACATACAGTGTATTACTAGTTTCAGAGGTAGAGGTAGAGGTCAGTGATTCATCTGTCTCATATAATACCCAGTGCTACTTACATCACGGGCCCTTTGAGGGTAGAAAGCCTTGTCTAAGGATTTTGCCTTTGTACCAATGGTGGGCAGATAATGTCCACAGAAAAGAGAGGTGATAATCAAAGTTAATGCCCATGGAACAGAAAGGTTATAATCAGTCACCCAGGCTTTGGTGTGCTCTGTCTAGCCACAGAATTCCTTGCCTCACTTTTTTTTTTTTTTTTTAGTTAGATAGATCCTTTGCATCAATTATAAGCAACACCAGAACCCCTCCATCTGCCTTGGAAACTCCTGCAAGGTCTTTCTAGCAGATTTTTCACTCTCTTCTTCAGCTTTTTTCCTAACGACTATACTTTCTGGTCAGAGTGAAGTGCCCTCTCCTCTGTGCTCCACTGGTCCTTCTTACAACTTCTTACAACTATTTTGGAAGCACGTTTGGAAGAAGGCAAGGTCTTCTTTTCCTTTGGATCTGAGCTCAGGAACCTCACAAAATATGGCTTTCCAGGATTAACCTGGACAGCAGTGCTCTTAGACCAATCTTAGGAAGCTGCTTATTAATGGCTTTCACTAAGATGAACAGAATAAAGTATATTGACACAGGCATCCCCTAAAATATAACTATTTTGGTGCCATTTTATTGGACAAAAAATGTATCTGCCATTTCTTTCATTATGTGATATTAGTAAATTATTTATGGTACAAAATATTAAGAACTTTTATAAGAACAAACTCTTAGGGGTGACTGGGTGGCTCAGTTGGTTAAATTGCTGCCTTCGGCTCAGGTCATGATCCCAGAGTCCTGGGATGGAGCCCTGTGGCAGATTCCCTGCTCAACCGGAGTCTGTTTCTCCCTTTCCCTTTGCCCCTCCCCTCCCCATTCTGTCTCTGTCTCTGTCTCTGTCTCTCAAATAAATAAATAAAATCTTAAAAAAAAGAAAACTCTTAAATAATTGCAACATATGGAACATATCATCATTTTTTGAAATACTGCCTACATTGTATGACTACCTCTCTAAGTATATATGTACCTAAATGAACACAACCAAGGCTTTAGGTTTAATGTTGTGTCTTCTATTAAATACCTCACTTAGAAAGAATGCAATTGATTTGACATTTCCTTTTTTCTTCCCTTCCCTTAAGGTTCCTTCATTTCTAGCTACTAGTTGTTTGCTTGTTGGTTGTGGTATTGCTGTTGTTTGCTTATATTTTTGGCAGTACAGAAGAGGACTTTTCAGATGTTAATTTACGTATGGATTACCTGAAGTTCTTGTTTAAAAGGCAGACTCTGAGTCTGTAGGTGTAGAGTAGGGCTGAAATTCTGCATTTTTTTCAAAGATGTATTTATTTATTTGGAAGATTGAGAGAGAGAGAATAAGCAAGGGAGAGCTGCAGAGGGAGAACTCTTGAGAGAATCTCCAGCAGCCTCTCTGCTGAGGGCAGAGCCCTCGTGGGACTTGATCCCAAGACTCTGAAATCATGACCTGAGCCAAAATCAAGAGTGAGCCACTTAGTGGACTGAGCCACCCAGGGGACTGAGTCACCCAGTGTCCTGAGATACTGCATTTCTACCAAGCTCTCAGATGATATGGACAATGCTGGTCCATGTAACACAGTGTAATAAAGACTAAATTTAAGAGACTAGAATGACAAGAGTCTACTTCTGCTTAAGGAAAGAAAGTTTAAATCAAATGTTTTGGGGGCACCTGGGTGCTCAGTTGGTTAAGCGACTGCCTTTGGCTCATGTCATGATCCTGGAGTCCTGGGATCGAGCCCTGTGTGGGGCTTCCTGCTCGGTGGGAAGCCTGCTTCCCCTCTCTCACTCTGCCTGTGTTCCCTTTCTAGCCGTGTTTTTCTCTGTCAAATAAATAAATAAAATATTTTAAAAAAATGTACATAATTTTAAAATAGAAAGCACAGGTTTGGTGTTTGGACACCCATATCTGGCCAGATTGATAGATCTGAGAAAGCTTTGCTGCTGGAACAATCAGGAGGTCAGACTGGTAAAAGTGGTAGTTTGTGGGGCACCTGGGTAGCTCAGTTGGTTGGGCAGCTGCCTTCAGCTCAGGTCATGATCCCGGAGAACCGGGATCAAGTCCCACATCGGGCTCCCTGCTCGGCGGGAAGCCTGCTTCTCCCTCTCTCACACTCCCCCTGCTTGTGTTCCCTCTCTGACTGTGTTTCTCTCTGTCAAATAAATAAAATCTTAAAAAAAAAAAAAAAGTGGTAGTTTGTGGTTTGACAAGTGTGTCTGGGTAGATGGGCCAGATTGTGAACAGCAGACCAGCTTGGTGAAGGGCTTGGAATATAAATTTATGTTGCAAACAGAAAGGTGTCTGTGACTTCATATAATTTTAAAGGACAGGATGGCATGCTTGATATGCACAGGTTTAACATAACAAAATAAAACAGAAAAACCATGAATGCACCTTCTTTTGGAGGTATGTTTAAATTTCAAGTTGGTGGGAAAATTTAAGTCCTAGTGAGGAAAGAAACCATTTTTAATAATGCAGTTTAGTCACAGAAGCCATTTCCCAATTTTATACCTAATGAAGGATAATTAATAATTACAGCGTGTTACACAAAATAGTCTCTTCAAACTTGATAATATTCAAGTAGCCAAGAAGAAATTGAAGTGATCCATAATTAACTCTAAACATAGACTCAAAATGAATGTGATTTTTTTTTAATCCTATACGCCAGGTTAGAAGAGGCTTAGCTGTTGGCCTATCATTTATCCAGGTCCTTTTTAGTATTAAATGTAGACAAATAGTAGACAGAATAAACTTTTAATGTTATTGAATCATAGCTGTCAGTTCTCTTTAATTGCTGTATCAGAATTCAGTATGTGTAAGGGAGTTTGCCTTTTGAGGCTGTGTCAAATGATTCCCCATTTTATATTCAGAGATAGTCAAGTTTCAAGTTTAGTAAAATTTGGTATTTATCCCAATAGCAATGACCATAAATGACCATCTATGTCTAAATATTTACCTTCTATAAATACAGTGACACTTAAAGGAAAGTGGAGAGGGGTGGAAGGGATGGTGTGTTTGGGTGATAGACATCGGTGAGCACTGTGAATTGTGTCAGACTGATGAATCACAGACCTGTACCCCTGAAACAAATAATACATTATATATCAATAAAAATAAAATAAAAATAAAATAAAAGGAAATAAAGTAAAAAAAAAATAAAGATTAAGAAGTAAAAGAAAAAAAATTTCTTCTGGATCTTTGTCATGTACTGTTCACTTTATCACACCAGAAGATGAACAACTTAGAAAACAGAAAATATTAAAATCAGAAAGTGGAAAGTTTCCTTTATTGGTAGCATTTGTTTAGTGTGGTGGATGCAATAACAAGGCTATCCACTTAACTACAGAGCTTCCCCAAAGACCTGCATTGTCTCCCCTACTTTTCTGCCTTTGGTGCTGAACTAGCATGTGTAAATGAGTTTGTCTGCTCTTTTTGCCCTGTTGTTAAGGCATGAACAGCAGGGCTTGCCTTTGGTACTGAGGCTATTCATAAGATCAAAGCTTTTAAAAATGTTTTCATTGTTATTGTTGTTGACATGACTTTTTGCTTCAACTTCCCCTGCTGGGCCAGACCCTAAGAACTTTGTACCGTCTGTTATTTTTTCTCATGTGCTGAATTGCACTTGGTCTGAAGACTGCAAGGGGAGAGTGAAAATCATACTGGTTCCTCAATTAGATTTGGCTACAGGTCTTGTGCTGTTTCTAACCTGAGACTAGAGTGTAGTGCTACCTCTGTCCGAAGAAACAGGGGAAGGCATAACTAAGATAAATGAATGCATTTTAGAGTTTGTCAGCTGGAAAAGGCAAAAAGTTAACAAAAGGGAATTTTTCTCACGTAGACTTTCAATTAGATTTTCCATCCTGCAAAGATGTTAAGATTGCCTGAGGCTGCATAGGGTAGGAATAGTAAGAATAGTACTTCATTATGTTTAGATTTTTAAGTTAATTTTGTCACTGATACTTAAAGAGGATGCACATGTCACTGAAGCATTGTGTCAGGTAACTTCCTTTTAACCTGAAGTCATACGTAATCACAGAAATATGCCATAAAACAGAAAATAAAGTAGTCTTGATGGGACTGTATTTGAAATGCAGGTTTATTTAAAATCATGGCTGGAATATGAAACACCAATTCTCTGGTCCAAAGAGATGCCCTGGTGGAGAGAATCTTGAAAGGAATGTTCCTGGATCCTGCTGTTCTTTGGGAATTGCAAATAGAATAGGTGGGCCATGGAGTTGCCTAGTCATGAAGCCTGGCTTGGACCTCTATATGATAAATGATCATGGGTTAAAATAGACAAGCATGAAAAAGTAGTTGATAGTTTCTGCCAGTATTTCAATGTCCTGTTAATCTTAAAACTTTACTAGTGAAATCATTTCTGTTTTTATACATATTTTCTTGTGGAAAAACTCTGGGTTATGTGACATTTTTGTAGTTCTCTATTATGATGATTTACTATTTTTTTGATGATTTACTATTTTTAAACATAGTCAATTAGAGGAACTTACGTTTCACTTTATTTTCTCTTTAGTGAGATATATCTATTTTTTCCTAGCTCATACAGTTATCAGTTGGTCTTTTCAGAAGACCAAGGTATACAAAACACTTATAAATTATAGAAGTTACTGTTGCCATCATTAAAGTGACAGGGATTTTTCTATCTTATCTTTTGTACGAGCAGAAAAAGTATGACAGTAGGGGCTTGCGATTGAAGTGGGGCTTAGTGGGAAGGTAGAACAGTGAAAGAAAGCCTCTGATAAGATGGCATAAATCTGAGTGGTATGCTCCATAGCTGGAGTTTTAAGTGTTTCACTTCTTAGATAAATAAAAGGCAAAGAATATGGGCTAGGAATTGAATAAATTATGCCACAAAAGAAAAAAATGCAATTTAAAATTGATATGAAATGAAAGATAAATTTAAATATAATTTTATAGAGTAATGGTGCTATATAAACAGGAATAAAAATAGAGTAAAAATAACATTAATGAGGTAATTCGTAAAATCTTAATGGCAGTAGAAAAGAGAATTTGATTTATACTGGAACTTACATTAAATTTGGATGTTATTAATTTTCCATGTGACAGCTGTTTTCATATATTTTAATCAATAAAATCTTTAAAGTTCTACAAAACATGTGGAAAAGTAATTATTAAACTATACAGTAATGTACCACCATTCAGTTTGTCTGACTGGATTTCATTTACACTTCATTGTTTATTTTCTGTCAGTTTTGTAAGTAAGTTATTATTTGTTGGTTATGATTTGGCACATATGGATCAATAAAACTTGCCACTCTCTTCTTTGGTAATGGAGACTATTAGTTACTTCTAGAGATGAATTTCAATAGCATACTTGAGTTAGAAGAGGATGAGGCTTTCAGGGAGCTAAAGTGTTTTGGTAGGTTTAGGCCCGGTTGTTTTCAAGATAAATGCTTTCCTGACACTCATTGATAGCTTTGTAGAGTGAGAAAATATTCATGGAAAGTGGACTCCTTTCTCAAACAACCTTTGACACTCAAAGTGACAGAACAATATGACTTTTAGTGGCAATATGGAGATCTAAGCCTCAAATCAATCTACTCTGTGTCAATATTTCAATAGTTTTATGTAATTCTTGATATCTGAAAAAGCAAGTCTCTCATTCCTACCCTTCATATTACTGACAATTCTTGTCCTTTATTCTCTCATACACATTTAAAAATCATGTTATCAAATTCTATGAAAATTCCTGTTGAGATTTTTATTGGAATTTCTGAAACTGTAGATAAATTTAGGGAAAATTGGGATATTTTCAATATAATTCTTATTAATGAACATGGTATATCTGTACATTTATTAAAACTTCTTGAATATATTTTCATAATCATCAATTTTTGTTTTTAGAAACTTCCTAAATCCTTAACATTAAATTTTTTATTAAAATTAAGAAATTCATGGGCGCCTGGGTGGCACAGTGGGTTAAAGCCTCTGCCTTCAGCTCAGGTCATGATCTCAGGGTCCTGGGATTGAGGCCCGCGTCCGGAAGGGAGCCTGTTTCCTCCTCTCTCTCTGACTGCCTCTCTGCCTACCTGTGATCTCTCTCTCTCTGTCAAATAAATAAATAAAATCTTTAAAAAAAATTAAGAAATTCAGTTTTTCAAAACACATTTTAAGAGAGTAAAACAAGTTTCAAACTGAGAGGAATTATTCTCAACACACACAACTGAAAAATAATATGCATTAGTAATAAATAAGGAATTTATGTGTATTAATAATAAATAAGCAATAAAATAAAATGAGTGAAAGTTATAAACTAAATTTCCCCCAAAAGTAAGCATATATGTTCAATAGACTTTGAAAGAAATGTTCAATATTATTAATGATAGGAGAAACACAAGTCAAGAAGGCAATGAATTATCATTTTAACTATTTAGTTGAAAAAATATATATACTTATATATGAATCTATATGAAAATATATGTATATTTTATATGAATTTATATATAAATATATAGGTTGGAGCCTACTTGGGAAAATATTCATTTATATATAAATTTACATTTTTGTATAATTATATATATATATCTCTATATACTTTTTTCCAAGTATACTCCATGCCCAGCATGGAGCCCACCACAGGGCTTGAACTCATTAGCCTGAGATCAAAGCCTGGGCTGAGATCAAGAGTCAGATGCTTAGCCAACTGAGCCATCCATGTTTTATGTATATATATATATATATATATATATATATATATATATATATATATATGTTTAAATTAGATATTTCTACTGTTAGAGGAGATGCAGTTTCACACCTTCTAGTCTAAATAGTAATATGAGAATTTAAATGTTCTAACCACTTTGGCAAATGATTTTGTGTTACAAGAAATTGACCTATTATATTAAATCATGATCAGTTTTGTAGTCTGTAAGATTATGTTAAAGATGAGTTAATTTTTAGACTTAAAACCCTTCATAGAAGAAAAGAACAATTGTTTCTCAGCATACTAACATCAAACAATCAGAGCAGTGTTTTTTCTGAGATACCTGAGGTATAGCAGTGACAATATTCAGTATATTCTTTAAATAACTGGCATTTACTATCCATTAGTATGTTGAATATATTTTACGTACTAAAATGAAAAGTATATTTTTAAGGGAGATAATTACACAACATGGGGTAGCTAGATGGAAATATGGGGCCAATTTCTATTTAATTTGGCAGTTGGTCCAACATTCTCTGCCAAAGAACCGACATAGAATTTGCATAACAATCTCAATAAAAAATAGAGAATTGGGAAGGAAGAACATTTTTCATTATGCTAATAGTATGAAATCTTGTTGAGGTATGTGAACTCAATTTTGAATTGATAATCGCAATTTTGAAAGATCTCATTATTATATTTAATATCTTCTAATTTCAGGCAGAACCACAATTAAGTCAGTCCCATAAACAGGATCCTATTCTTCTTTAACCACAATTTTAACATAAGAAATCCATTCTTGAATTTAACAACTCTCAGGTTAGGGAAGTATTTCATTTTACTGTTTGTTTAAATGTGGATAGTTGTCATTTATGGCAATTTATCTGTAACCAGTATAGGTTTGGGGGAGCAGTTTTGCCCAGGAAAATTTGTGAAATGGTGGTCTAAAATATGAGTTGATCTTTCTTCCTTTACTGCATTGTTAACCTCAACAAATTACTTACTTCATTTCCACAACTTTAAATGCCAAGTACTTGTAAAATAGTTGCAAATATTTAAAATTAAATGACTTCATAAATGTTTGTAATAAACCACACCATGAGCTTGATTATATTTGAGAGGGAAAGAAAACTTTCTAGGAGTTATTTGCTAGCGATGAATCTACCCTTTATTATTCTCAGAAACAGAAACCAATTGTATTCTGTCTCAAACAGCTAGGTTTATATTAGGTTAAAAAAAAAATCCTACCCAGCCTGATATAAATATATCTTAAATTTGGCCACATTTCCTAGCTCAAGAATATGATGTAAGAAGTTACACAGTATGGTGAGATGATTGAACACCTTTAATCTTTGGTCTTTCTACTTTGTTGCTCAAAGTCAAAAAGAAAGCTCCATATGATATATCTATAAGTGTGTACACTGCACTGTGGAATATCAAAAGCAATCAGTCCTCACTCAAAGAGGATTGCAGTGTTCAAAGTAAATGCTTTCTTACTATGAGTTTTATTCCTGAGACCAATTCAAGTAAATTGAAGATAAAGGAACACAGAGGGATATTTTGCCAATGATTTCATTGCTTTCTACATTTCAGAATACCAGTTTATGATTTAGATGATTATCCAATCCAAATCACTCTCTCTTTTAGAAGATGGTTCTTTAAGGAAATTAGAGCCATGCCAACAAAATAGTAATAATAATAATAATAATGGTATTAATTCTTACATTTTAAGAGTTTATAAAGTTACAGGTTCTATCAATTTTAAAACTCAAAGTCATTATTTGTACCGTATACATGTTAATACAACAGTTAACTATTAGGTTCAAATAAAATAAATGGGAACTCACAGGAGCATTTTTTTTTTTTTTTTTTTAGTGAGCTAGTCTTTCTGAATCCATAATTTGGATTTAAGGATCTAAACAAATCCAGACATTTATCACCACTTCTCCACTCTTTTGTGACCTTTTGAAAGGAGCATAATTCATCAAAAAATATTTTTTCAATAATCTCTGCACAGGATAATTTTCCTTTTTTTCTGATCTTCAAAGTGACAGATTGCATAGGTTGAGCCTCTCTGACTTAAATCACAGACAGTTTCATGTTTCAGTATGCTTTTCTGTCTTACTGGCTGACTTGATTTATAATAGTTGAGGTAGTGCAAAATTAAAAATTAATTAATTTGAGTGAATTGGTAATAAAGGGGACTGGAGAGCCTGTATTGAGATGCTAATAGGTCTATTCCAGACCTATTTTGGCCATCTGATCCTCTGGAATATCCAACAGCTGCGGTGGGCAAAACTGACAACTGAGCACATTCAAGAGGAAGGGTCAGGAGTTTGGCATCTAACCCCAGTGGGGCCAAAGCAGGGGCTGCTCTTCCCAAGATTCTACTTCTGGGAAGAAAGCAGGTCAGAAGGTTGAAATAGTATATTTGCATGGAATTTCTAGAGAATCACTGCACTTAGGAGCAGTGATATGATTTCAGAATGTGATTTTTTTTTTTTTTTTTTTTTGTGGGAAACAACTTCCTGAGCAGATTTCTGAAAGGCTTCCAGTAACTGTAATGTTTGCTTCATTGACTGTTTTACTGGGAGAATGCATAATTAATGCAATTAAGATTTCTAGGAGAAAAATAAAACATAACTACTGGTATTTTGAAGTGCATATACTGTTATATAACTATTGAAGCATCTTGAAAATGCAGTATATTTGTAGTCTTTTAAGAGTGAAATGCACTATTGAATAAGAAACACTTTACAACACATTAATTAAAAAAATGTTGTTTTATCTGACTATCTGATCTATAAAGTCCCTAGTTACATAATGATTTTATATGTACTACAGAACAAATGTATCATATATTGTTTTTTTTCTAATTATATGAATAGAACATGCTTATTTATGAGACATTTTCATTTAAACTCAGAATAGATAAGGAAATAAGAATATTCACGTTTCATCTATTTAATTATGTGTCAGATAAATGGTGTAATAAGTAGATATTATATAATTATGTGTCTGATAATTGGTAGAAAAATAATAGTAAAATAATAGTAATTAATGACAATTGGTTGCCAATAAAAATAACTCAAAGCAGCACTAACTTAAGTTATACAGAATGACAAGCTGATTTGAGACAGTTTCAATAATCACTATAGAGCAAGTTTGAGAACAGAACTTTAAAATTAAAATGCCAAATGAAAAAATTATTAAAGCAACATGGTAGTTCTTGAAAACTAAACACACGGATAACAGACAAAATCAAACAAAACATTTGATTTCTTCTATGAAAGTTGTGTTTTTTCTTTTTTAAAAAAAACTTTATTTTCTCAAAGAGTACATTATACACCTCACAGCTTCCTACCTACAGTAATCACCATTCTGTTAATTTGAAGCAGTCTGGTATCTAGTCTGAACATTAAAAAACAAAAACAAACAAACAAAAGTAGTCATTGGGTAATAACCTTATTTTTAATGTTTGTCCTGCTTGATTTCTTCTTGTTTTTTCTCAGGGAGAATCAGGAAAAGGTGATTAACTATTTTACTCAAACCCAATTACCTCCATGCTTCTGGTGGGAATTTTCATTCCACATGCTAATCAGTCAATCAGCCAGCCACTATTGACCTCCTGTAGCTAAATATTAGGTAATTGAAAATTGATTGGCCTTTGACACTAACCCAGTGCATTTAGCTCAATATACTACAGGAGTGGTGATTTTCATGTATTTTAGCAGTCCTGTTGCAACTATTTTTGCTATATTAACAACTAGGATACCTCTAGTATAGCTAGTACTACCAGCTAATTAATACCACCACTGCTACTTATAGCTAGTATATATTGAGTTCTTACTTTGTACCACAACTTTTATATGTATTAATACATTTAATCCTCATAACAATTCTCTTTGCCAAGTATTATCATATTCTTCATTTTTAAAATGAAGAAATTTAAGTGACTTATCAGTCAATTGCTTTTTTTAAGACCCTCTGCATTGTTTTTTTTTAAAGAATGTAAGTTCATTTTCTTTGTTTCTTATCTAATTATTTCATTACTTCTTGGAATACAAGTAAAAAATGTCTTTTATTTTGAGTTTTTTAAAAATGAAAGTATAAGAGAAAATATATCTCAAGAACAAAAACTAAATATTTCCTATAGTTATTGAATAGTTCCTCCTCCCCGCCCTGAGATAAACTAAAGGGACCATCAAACAGCATTATAAATCTCAAGTTTCAGGATCTTATTGATGGGGCAGTAAATAAAATTATACTTCGTTGTTTCAGAAAACAAGATTAAGTTGTTCTTTAGTGCAATAAAGTGATGATTTCAAACCTTGGTTGATTCTTTTAAGGTGCTTTCCAATCAATGAGAATATGAAAGGAAATGCGCAGTTGGCAGAGTTGGGAATCCAACTCAGAGTCTAAAGAGGAATGTATTTATCTAATTGCTACAAATGCTGCAATATGAGCTGATGATTTTTAAAGTAGGTTCAAGTCAAGAACTGTAATTCTACTGAGACAGCCATTCCCGCTACAGGCTAAAATCCGTAGACTATTCCTGTTAAAAAAATAATAATTTTGTTAGGATCACACATTGATAGTAATATTTTAAATAAAATAACAAGAATTCTTATAAAGTTCAATGTGAGAACCATTTAAATTGTGATTGCAGTAAAATATTTTAGCATTTCCTTTATAATTCATATTTTCTGTAGTTTATAATGATTTAAAAAAAAAACAACAGTTGGATTGGGTGAGTTTCTCTATGTCATTGGACAGGCATTAGGTAAACATTATCTCACTCCCCTGATTCATTTATCTCGTTACTTATGTTTTCATTGCCTTCCATCCATTTTGTTTAGTGAAGTATAAGACTATTTCCACTCAGGAAAAAAAAAAATCTCTCCTTTAATATTTTCTTTCATACTACCTCTAACGATGCTCATACTTAGAATTCACAAACACAGTGCTCGGACTTGGATCTTAGGAATCATTTTACATTTGAAAACAAAAAATATTGCCATCACATCTTGTTTTATATTTTTGCAATACAACTTTATGTTACATTATTGACTCACAATAATTCTGAAAAAAATACTGGAAGAAATTTGCCCATAATGAGAGATTTTAACCAAAATTAAGATGATATTTTGAGTCAGTCAAACAGGTTGTCAGGAATGACCATTTTAAGAAAATCTGAAAGAAAATAATTTTATTATATTCTATGTTTACTTTGCTTATGAGTTAAAACTTTAATCAGACAAACTGGAATGTATGCTCTTATATTAAAGTTTAAATAGTATGATTTTCAGAATGGTATGAGTTAATTTATCATGTGGATCATCTAGTTTTATACACTCAATGTATTTGAATGATTTTTTTCCCAGTGAAAGGAAGATGAGAACTTTAAAAAATATTTTATACCATCCCTTAATTCTTGAACAAGTATATATATATTATATACTATATATAGTAATATATATATAATATACAATATATATCTATTGAACAAGTATATATATTATATATAATATATATAATATATATACATATATTTTTTCATTCTTTCTATTTACAAAGGTATTAATTTAGTGGTTGTAAAATTTGTGTTTCTACAAATACTAACATGAGAAAAGAAATAGAATAGAAAATAGGAAGAAGTGTTGAAGTGTTTCAGGTTGTCTTTATTTCTTATGTTAATGTAATTTTTGTTCACCATGGTGCCAATACCAGTAATAGTGATGTTGATATGGAACCTCATTAGTGGCTGTCATGTCATGAGACTATTTCATCAACTGCACAATGCACAGCTGAATGACCGTGTTGGAAGTATTGGCTTTTTAATTTTTTCAAACTCTTGCTATTGTGCTAAGCATTTGTTTTTGGAAATGAAGTGACACTTATTCTTATGAAAATGGAATTGAGCAGATTGTTTTGGACAAAGTTCAATTGCAGTTAACCCTCCAGATGAACTGTTATACTCCTGTCACTTGCTGTCATTCAAGTCAGTGTGAATTATTAAAGAAAACTGCAGAAAGGGTGAATATGGCTGGATATTCTTGAAGAAATATTAAAAAAAAATAACCAAACCGGAAGATCAGTGTCTGTAATGGTTTTAATTCACCTTCATTTCATTGTTTTTTAAAGATAAATATCGCAGATCATGCCAAACCTAGTAATAATTCCTATATACTTGTTTTTTTTAAACTTGAAGTTACATTAAAAATTCATACATCCTTTATGTCTTTCTGGAGATAAATTTAAAGTTATTATATTAATGCATTCCAGAGTATCCAGATATGTAATTAACTGAATGATATTGGGAGGAAAGACAGTAGAAAAGAGTGTTTTGTTTATCTTTTAAAGCATTTTGTAGTTAATAGTCTTATAGCATTGTGATATTTTCATATCTATTATGTGATCAAACCTTATAAAATGGCTTTCTGTATCTTTTAAAGAAAATGGTTGATGTTATAAATATTAAAGAGTAATATTTATACATTGCCAAGAGGTTATCTTTACCTTGAAAAATAATGAAATGGAAAGGGAAAGAAAAATTATAAGCTTCTTTATGTTGATGGTTCTGGTGAGAGAACAAATCTAAAAATCTAGTTGGCTCTCATAATTGTGAAAAATCCTACTGAAGTGGACAAGACTAATCTGTGACACCTTTTCTGAAGTGTGAATTAAGTCTGATGTCTCAGGATCGTCTGGAGTTGATGTGGATGCCTGTGTACATCATGGAACTGGCCGTCCAGCTGGCTGCTACTGTTATCAGAGTGCTACCCTTGGCTGGTTAAATGGATTCTGCTTCAGGTTAAAATGTCTTTAGGGAAGTGGGTCAAACTGTACAAGGACAGCTTTTCTAATTCCTTGCCTATGATGTAAAAGAGCATAATAAGGTTACTTAAAACCCTGCAGTATACAAGACCATTTAGAAATACTAGAATGGGGAATCTCAGGAGAATAAATTAGACCCACAATTGGATACGGGAAAAAACCTTTTACTGAAAGTGTAGGCTAAAATCCCAGCCCCTGTTTACTTTTTCTCATGTTGTGTGACTGGTATGCTCAATTTAAACCATAGAAGCACTGACTCTTTAAAGGGAAACCTTTTAAGACAGTGACATAATGTTCACACAGGATGTGGGATTGTTACAATCATCTTCTACAATCTTCTGCATTTTAAACCATGTTATTCTGAAGATTTTAACATGGCTGAGAAACATCAACGGAGCTAAAAGCCCCAATAAAAACTTCCAGTGCAGTTATGAGATTTTTAAGTTTATATTTTAATTTATAATGGGGTAAGCAGTGTTTTAGATACTCAAAAGCTTAAAGAAATCCTCTCAGCAAACTATAAAATTAACTTTTACAACTCATTTAGTTCCTATTATGAACTAATTATATATTTTAATTTTTAAAAGAAAATAAGGTATGACATTGGAAATTTGTATTTTCTTAGGAAACTCTTTATTTTTTTGGAAGATGGAGTAACATTTTGATGGCTCCGACCACCCTTTAATATGATATAGGACATAGCTGTCTATACCATGATCCTCTGTTGAATAGATCTGGCCCCCTGCTGGCCTAATTCTTTGCCTCTCCTGCTAGGTTGTGTCAAAGAGCTTATAAGGGACACAATGAAGTTGCCATCATTTCCATGAGCTATGGCAGCCCAATTATTTTGTGTATGAATATACTGCATGACAATTGTCACCTTGCACTTTCTATGATACAGTGGACATACTTTCAATCACTTTTCTTTGACAGAAATTTGAATAGCATCTAAGAAAGTTAAATATGAGTTATAATAAATATTCTGGGCTTTTTAAAAACTCACTGCTTACATTTTAATGATTTATTCATTTTTCCCCTTCTTACCTTTAAAATCATCAGAAACTAACGTCAGTTTAATGTTCTATGGAGGAGTGGATTTTCTTGCTTGACAATATCAAATTGAAGTTCTTGTCCTACGAGTTCTTACTGATGCTTGATAGATCTGATATAGATAGATAGATAGATAGATAGATAGATAGATAGATAGATATAGTATATATGGTATTTGTTGACTTGATCTCTTAATAAAAATATTCAGCACCAATCAGCAAGTATTTATTGAATATCTACTCAGCACCAGTACTTTTCTAGATACTGAGGATAATTGCAAATGTAAATCCCAGTTATTACTCCCAACAGCTCCATGTTTAGGATATAAACAATAGGAAGAAGTCAAGTCAAGGGTATTATTTCAAGGCAGTAGAGATTAATGGACATCATCCTGTAAGACTGGAAAAGACTCAGCCCAACTTGTGGGGATACACAATGATTTTAAAGAGCAAATAAACTTGAGGTGGAACTTGAAGAAAAGTGTTAGGAGATAATTAGGCACATAAGAGGTGAACTGGATAAAGGAATCTGAAATAAGAAAGTGTCATGACAAAGTTCTGTAGCAGAGAAATAAATAGAATGTAAGCAGAATGGCAAATATTTTGGTATTGCTGAAACACAATGGTATGGTAAGGATGGAAAATGTTATCTGAGAAACATGCAAGGGACAGATAATATAGTATCTCATATAACACCCTAGGAACCTTTTGTAAATGTGTTTGGTATGTGTGTGAGGGGTTAGTTTTGAATGTCCCAAAGTAAACAATTGACATAGATATTGGTGATAGGAGTGAGAATAGAGATACAAAGATGGAGGCTCTTACAGTTGCCACTTCAAGACGTAGCGATAGCCTTTACCTGGACCAGTTTTATAATAGAAAAGAAAAGAACAGACCCCAAAAGTACACAGGATCTGAAATCCATGGAAATAGGTTACCTAAAGGAGAGAGAAATCTAGGTGACCCAGTTTTCTGATAAGAAAAAGGAAGTGTGGGGAAAATACAGGACTGTGAATAAAGTGATGAGGTGACTTTGGGGCACTGTGTACTCAAAGTCATAGTGGGACATCAAAGCATAACTATTAAGCAAACCTAAAATTTGACTCTAAATTTTATTGCTAAGGACATGATTGACATATGGATTTGTGAAATTCATCAATAATAAGTACAGGTAAAAAACAAGAGAGTGGATGAGGTTGCCCACAGAGATTGAAAGTAAAGATAATACTAATGTAAGGAGCCTTGGCAAACATAGATGCTTGAAGTAATTTTTCAATTATTTTATGCCAACTGTTTATTGTTTATGGTACCTGGCTTTAGTTTACTCTTTTTTTTTTTTTACTTGAACATACCTACATCTTCCCAATTAAAAAAAAAACACAAAAATACTTTCTCAATGTATCTTCTCAACTTACCATATTTATTTCCTTTCCTTAATCTAAACTAATAAGGAAATCTAATCATTTCCTTAATGAATTATAGCATATGTTGTCTGTACCTCTTCATCATAAAATCCCTGCTCATTTTTTTGTGTGTGGTACCATGTGGAAATGATGTTCTTGGAGTTCACAACATGGGACTTCCAGGTTCCAAATTAATGACCTTCTTTCTCAATTCTCATCTTCCCTGATCTCTCTGAAGTAAGTGCTCTGTTGCTCACCAGACTCATTCTAGAAAGTCTGCCTTTCTGCAGCTCTGTGATTTATCACCCCTGGTCCTTTTCTAATCTCCACAATATGGATCTACAGGACTATTTTTCCCAATTTAAAACATGAACTTCCATTGCCAGTATTCTGTTCCCATTTTTATTTCCCTTTGGCCCTTTGACATAGAAAATCTTTTAAATGTCTTTAGCAGCAGGAATTGCATTTGGGTATAATAATAGATACCCCTAGTTCAACCAGCAGAAAAAAAATCAGGAAAATGTATCTAGCTTTACATGGTAGGAGGTACAGAGGTAGGATGTGTTTCAGCATGTATTGTTATTTGAAATCGAAAATACCATAATGAACCCAGATTCTTTCTTTGCTCTGCCATAATCCCTGCAGTTTCATCTTTGGGGTCTGGTAGTTAATTTGGTTGTGACAATTCCAGGCATTATGTCCAGAACAGAGATTGTCTTCCTAGCTTTTTCTCTGAAAAGAGGGGATATGTTTTCCCCCAGACTTCTCTCAGTTGACTTTATATAATGTCCCACCAATTATAATCAAGTCACATGCTCATTCGCTGTCCTGAAATAATCACCCTCCATCCCTAAAGCTGTGGTACAGTCAGCTTCCTCTGAGCATATTGGCAGCAAAGAAGAGGAGGATGGATCATGGATACTGAAGGTTGTGTTAGAAAATAAGATGAGGAGGAGTGCTGGTTTAGCAACCAGCATTGTCCATTTGAGTCCGTTCTTGGGTATCCAATATTACCAATGATTTCCAGTTTTTATGTCTTTAATTGAGGTTCCATGTTTCTAGTACTATATTTATGAATATGGACAATCTTATTTTAAATATTTTTTTAAAGATTTTATTTATTTATTTGACACAGAGAGAGATCACAAGTAGGCAGAGAGGCAGGCAGAGAGAGAGGAGGAAGCAGGCTCCCTGCTGAGCAGAGAGCCTGACACTGGCCTGGATCCCAGGACCCTGAGATAATGACCCGAGCCGAAGGTAGAGGCTTTAGCCCAGGCACCCTGGACAATCTTATTTTAATACCAAGAAAGTTGATTGATTTTATTCAAAACCAAAGCCAACATCCTCCCTACAATATCAGCACCCCTGAGCCACTTTCCTTTATTAGCAAAAGATCCTTTGTTCCTTGCCTAGAACCAAAGCTTTATCAATGTAACTATCCTCACACATTAATTTGGTTGATTTTTCCTTCAATATATATTGGTCAATCTGGGTATTTTCCACACTGTTTTAGGACTTCAGTAATTCTCACATGTATTACCAAGATATTACAAATTACAGTTTTGGTTTTTTGGCTTTTTGTTTTATTTGTTTGTTTTCTTTCTTTCTTTGTCTTTTATGTCTTTCTTTTTTGCCCTAGAAAAAAACTGCAAAATTAATTTCTCTAATTTGTGAGTCTAGTCATATTACTTCCTTAAGTCCACAGGGTTTTCCACCGAATCCCAGATTCCTCAACCAGGCGTTCAAGAGTCTAGTCTCAGTTACCTTCTGTTCTTATTGCTGCTGATGTCCTATACTGACCTAATGCTTAAACCAAGCTGGAGGTTCCAGTGAGTTCCACAAACTAGAAATACTAACTCATTAGAATTTGCTTTAAAGGTCGGAAGCTATCTTATCATTGCCTGTTATTCAGGCTCTTTTCTCTTATCTTCTTTCTTGGGATGGCTTCTAGATGTAAAAATACTACCATTTTTTTCCTGCTGTGTTTGTCTCTAATACCATTTTTGCACGAAGCCTCCCTTTAGTGGTAAAATTCTCCTAATGAATTCTTAATGATATCTTTCTATGAGACTGCAAATTTGACAACAGGGATTGGTCATGTTCATCTAAGTGAGCTCTACAGACCTTCTCATAAACCTGCAATTAGCAAATATTAGCAACAATCTTTCATGGGATTGTTAGAAATATTAGATGTAGTCTTAGTTGTTTGAGACCATGAAACAAAAATGTCATTTTAGCACTAAGTAGTTAGACATAAAAAATCATGTATAATGATTTTGCTCTTGAAAATTTGAAAGTATTCAGAAGTTCAATATCCAGAATTTGGGTTTAGGATAAAAATCAATCTGCTTTCTTAGTTAAAAACAAAAAATTGGGGGTACCTAGGTGGCTCAGATGTTTAAGCCTCTGCCTTCATCTCTGTTCATGATCTCCAGGTCCTGGAATGGAGCTCTGCATCTTCAGGCTCCCAGATCAGCAGGAAATCTGCTTCTCCTTCTCCCTCTGCCCCACCACCTGCTTGCATTCTCTCTGTCTCTTTCAAATGAATAAAATAAAATCTTTAAACAAAATAAATAATAAAATAAAATAAATTGACTGTCTAACTATTAGGCCTTACTGAACTTTTCTTGCCATACTCTTGTCAAACTATTGGGCTTTTTTGTTTCGTTGTTTTTCTTTTTTACAAACAGAGAAACAAGAAAAGTAAAAACAAACCCTCTTGAATTAGAACCTATGGAAATACACTTCTTTTCAAGACTTTTTTTTTTTCTTTTCAAATGAATTATGGTTATTTCTTTAAAGAGAGAGACTAATACAATGACCTATAGGAAGTGATAAATGTTTCAATCACAGTAACAGTTCTAGACCAAATTAATTTATCATATATAAACATTAAAAATGGTATATGAGAAAGGTGACTGAAATTTATGAAGGCAGATTATGTGTTAGATATGTTTTTCATAATATCTCAACCCTGAACATAGGTAATAGAAATATAATTAATAGAGTGAAAACCATAATTCAGAGACATTAAATAATTTCTCCAAGGTAACTTAATCAGCAAAGGGTACAACTCTGATTTAAACACAAATCAATCTGATTACTGAGCCCATGCTCTTTTGACTTTCCCATAATTATAAAGAGTAAGTTAGTTCATTGACATATCTTGCTTTACTCCATGCTATTGTTGTAGGGGGTTGAAAAAAATTCACATTGATTAACATTTTAACCATCTTTCTATTTAATAGAAAAATATATTGTGACATTATATCATTCCAAGTATCTTATGATATCTCTATTTAAATATGTTATGTATGTTCCTTGTTAATGACAGCATTTTGTTTTGTCTTTTGAAATGGAGCATTTGGAAAGGGATAAAAATAATTATGGCATTTTCAGCCTAACAGAGAGAAAATCATGGATTATACTTTGAGTCTCAGTTTCTATAGATCTTCTATTCAGGAATAATAAATTATAGAGTAAAAGCATGTCATAGTTAGAGGCACAGTTCCTTTAAAAAGAAATATGAAATATTTGCAGAGTAAATGTGATTCCTTATATTTCTCATACTGTACACCATTTCCAAATTTCCACATATGCTTGCCAAGAACAATGATAATTAATGTTTCATTGAGTTCTTTTAGAAATGTTGAATTCCAGGACTGGTTTAGACCATATTTAAACATATATTATGCTAGACTAAATTCCTGAACAAGAGAGAACTTTTTTATATTTTTGGCTATTGATGTTAAAAATGAAAATCCTCAAGTGGAATACAGATGCAAAATACATTTGGTTAAAAAAAATTCATATCCCATTTGCCAGTTTCTCCTTCAGCATTTAAAAAAATGGATACTTTTTCTATATCCCTAATAACAAGAAACATTGAACTTTAATCTATTAATATTTTATAAATATTGTTTAAGTTTGTAATGCTTTACCTTAATAGATGTCAATAGCATGTACAATATAGTTTGCAAATATATGTGTACTATAATAATATATTAATAATATATATTATATTACTTATAACATATAATAATATAATATAACATAAAATATACATCTTTCATATATATATATATCTTTTCTGTATCTTTTCCTTTAAAGTAATAGTATAAAACATCAACTTAATTTAGGGAAGATATTGATAGAATGTAGTGTTTCTGTTTGCTTTAAACTGACTTCCCTTCTCCCTGCCCCCAATTTAGTCAATCCCCATTGCCAAATATCATTTAGTTATTCCAGGCAATAGAAAAAGATTTATGCATTGACAAGTGGAGAGGTGAAACACTGGTTAAAAGAGTTCTGCAAATGATACTTCTGATCCCAGCAGGAGTTATAGCTTTACATTTAAAAAAAACAAAATTTTCCCTGTTAATAACTATAAATTATATGCTACAGTTTTTTTATCCCTTTTTTCTTTTTCCAGTGGTTAACTATACCTCACTTTAGGGATAAAATCCCTCACGTACATAACTGAGACAGATACAATACACTCATATTTGAGGAACTCTTGAGATTTTCTTTGAAAGAATGGATTTATAAAATTGAAAGATCCGTAAAATTCACACCACACCATGCCCTCCGCCCCACCTCAAAGTTACACTTTCTTTTAAAATAAAAGTTCTCAAAAATATGCCTGGATTAGGCCAGCCTTTAATCATTAGAACACTCCTCTGTTCCTAGTGTCTATACAGACAAGTATGGTTTGAACTTTAAAGTACTTGCACATGTTTATGTGCTACACTCATAAAAGAGATCGAGATCAATTGTCAACTTCTTGCAAAAATATAAGCTTTAAGATATTATTTTAAACAAATAGGAACAATTTAGGGAGATGCCTAGGTCTGTAAATATTCTAAAACTCCAACCTCATTTCATATTGGCTTAAACACCAAATTGAGTCAATTAATAGGGAAGCTTATGGCTAAATATAAATGCAATATTAAGAAAATTTGACTTGAAATTATAGTTTGTGGTTTATTTGAAACCACAAACTATATTCAAGTTTATTTGAAATAGAAAAATATAGGATACGTTTTGTTTTGTTTGTCATAGCAAAAGCACATGATATGAGAAACTCGTGATCTTACATTGTGGAGTTGAACTACCTGCTTCTTTTCCATATTCTAAATATACTCTAAAGTTTAGTGGAAAAAAATCACAGAAAACAAAAGAATGTTCCACCTTCTTAACTAATGCCCTCATAAATAATGTCAAATATAGCCATTTGCTTTGAAGATTGATCCTTACTATTTTGATAGAAAACAATATTAGAAAATGAAGAACAATATTTTCACTTTTCTCTTAGTCTTTTGAAGTCATGTTTCTCCACCCTCAAATGCCCTCTTTAATTCACATTTAGACCCTATGTTTAATAACAATGTTACATTTCTATAATCTTTTATTAAAAAGTTTTGGAAACATACTTTTGTTTGTTAAAAAGTCAGTGTCAGCAGGTAATAAACACTCAAAATCATTCTTCTCGGCACTGACCAAATACAGAATGATTTTTATATATTTAGTTTTGTGATTAATATTATTTCCTCTTTTGATGTTACATTCACCCTAAATAATAAGAGAGGCTGTATAATGGATAATACGCTTACAATTGTATGTATAGTGAATCCTGGAAGTTTTTGCTTAGTTTAAAATTTCTTATTCAAAAAGCATCAACTCTATTTAAGTAAAGCAAAAATTTTTGAAGGACCAGTGTATTGACAGCATTTAATATTTTTAGACCATCTTTCAAAGCATGAATACTCCTTTTATAAATGTCCTTTACTTGCCAATGGCCAGAAGAACCAGTGGCTTCACACCCCAGCAGAGCTGATAAGAGATCTCAATTCTGAACTAAAATTAAAGCTTGCCTGTAGGGAAGGCATGTTTTTGAACATCACTAAGTAACTTGAGCTGAAATTGATTAGTCTATTGCCTGAATGATATTACATGGGGTAGGAAGAACATGATAGGAAAGGAGAGAGTCATCACTATTTGTCACGAACCACAGTTGTTGAATAAATACTGGCACAGGCAACTGCTCCAAAGAACTTCCCAATCCTCTTACTTCATTTGACTTATTTTTTTTCCAGAGAGCTTATCACTTTCTATTAACATAATGATTTTTGTTATAACCATGTCTGACTAGAAAGAAAGTTGTAACGGATATTTATTTGGTTTATAGATGATACCAGGTGGCTAAAAAAAAAATGCTAGGGGAATAGTGGATACTCTTATTTAAGAGTTAAATTAACCAGCAAATCTTGGAAGGTTGTGGACTTACGACAGTTCACCAACTTACAGTGGTTCAACTTACATTTCCTTGACTTTATGATGGTGTGAAAGGAATACACATTTAGTAGAAACTGAACTTCAAAATTGGAATTTTGATCTATTTCCAGGGTAACAGTGTGGTGTTTTACTCTCTGGTGATGTTGGGCAGTGGTAGCAGGAAGCCTCAGCTCCCAGTCATGTGATCATGAGGGTAAACCGCTGATACACTTACAAGCATTCTGTCCCCAGAAAACCACTCTGTTTCCCAATTTCAGTACAGCATTCAATAATTTGCCTAAGATGTTCAACACCTTATTATAAATGACTTTGCCCAATGGAAGGCTAATGTCAGTGTTCTGAGCACATTTAAGGCATGTTGCTATGACTTTGGTAGGTTAGGTGTATTCAATGCAATTTGATTTATATTTTCAATGGCCAGTGGGTTCATTAAGATGTAACTCCATCTTGTGTTGAGGAAGATCTGTACTGGAAGTTTCTATGTGAGAAGAGGGACAAATATTTCATTTCAAGAAAATACTGTATCTGACCAATTTGTAGGTATAGCATTGACTGAGAGCTCCAACAAGACACAAGGAAATGACATGCTTTGGATTGCTGCTGCAGGCACTATTGAGAGAACAAAATATTACCCTTTTCTTTGTCTTTTTGTTCTGCACACAGTCGAAATCTCTCTCTGTGCTGACATCCACACCAGGCTGATTCATTAAGGGCTGCTGTTTGCCATTGTTTCCCGTTAGGCTCTATGGGCATCCACCGCGGTCCTCTGAAATCTTTGAGGCTGTCCTGCTACTGCTCAGTACATAGCAGCTGCTTAGGGATCCTGCTGTCATCCATTCTTTCCACATTTCTTTCTGTGGAGGAGTTTTACTCCAACAAAGGACACTGGCTTGCTGGCTGAGCTTGCTCTTCTTCACATGCCATTTAATTTCCAGTAAGGTTTGCAAGTGGTTGATAAGATGGACTATGAAACCAGTGATGGTGGTTTCATTTTCAGACTCAGTCTTCAAAAGCCTATGCAGACACTCTTGGGTGGAAGTCTGCCCAACATGGTTTTACATTTTGTAATTTTAGAATTATTTGATTTCATGATGTTAACATTTGCATATTCTTTCCTCTTGATGTGTTTGGAAATGTAATTCATTGCTTAGGCTAGGTTTACACATTCAGTGTTTACTGTCATAATGCTGACCTCTTTCCTTGTTCTTTGTGTGTTCTGCTCCTTTTAATACTTAAGGCTTCAATTAAAACTCATGTGCTCAGAGGGCCATGCTCTGATTACAGCATTGAAAATGCACTTATTTGTTCTTTTCCATGACCGCCCCCTATAGAGAATTTAATACATTATACGCATTTTAAAATGTGTGGATCGTTTCTTTCCCACTAACCTGTATGCACTTAGCACAGGATTTGTATGTGATAGGTGATCAAAATAAATATATTTTTAAAAGATGTTATTTATTTATTTTAGAGAGGGGCAAGGAGGGGAAGAGTGAAAGGGAGAGTCTCAAGCAGACTGCTGTGCACAGAGCTGGACATGGGGGTTGATCTAATGACTCTGAGATCATGACCTGAGCTGAAACTAAGAGTCGGCTGCTTAACTGGCTGAGCCACTCAAGTGCTCCCAAAATAAATATTTTTTTAAATAATCATATGCTTGACAAAGCTGCTGTCCACATACTATTTGTGTAAATTTATATACCCGGGAAATAATTATTTAAACAAAAGTTAACTACAGACACCAGATATTGATTTATACATAACACTGGTATGTTATATTTACATTATTCCTTGACAGTCATTTTCAGCCATTTTATATTTTTAAGTAGTTATTTAGGGAGTTATGTGACCTTTACACTTTCAAATGCATAGATACTGACATATATATGTAAACACACATGGTTATCATAACATTGTCTATAATAGTATTATTGCTTTAGATACAGTATTATAATAGATAAGATGATATTATAGTATTGTCCTTAATATACTTTTTGTTATTATTTATTTAACTTATTGAATATTAGGTAAAACATAAAACATGTGATATTACAAAGTAATTTCAGTTTTCCACTGGGAAAAAAAAAACAAGTAATATAACTAGCTTCAGAAGAAATTGTCAATTCATATTTACCTAACCTACCTAACTAGGAAATTCAACTCTGCCTCTTCACAGACCTCTGTAATCAGTATGTATAGTGATGCAAACGAAAATATCTCAGGGCATTTACTTTGGTGAGAAGCTGAATTTATTCCTAGAGCTGCTGTGACAGGTAGCTACAAATTGGGTGGCTTAAAACAATAGAAAATACTCTCTCACAGTTCTGGAGACTAGCGGTGTGAAATCAAGGTATTGGCAGGGACCCCTCCCTCAGAAGCTTCGAGGGAAGAATCTTTCCTTAGCTTTGGGCATTTGCCGGCAGTTTTTGGCATTCCTTAGCTGGTAGCTGTGTTATTACCAATTTCTGCCTCTGTCTTTACATGGCGTTCTTCCCTGTGTCTTCCATGAGCAGATGCTAAGGACACTACTCATTAGATTTAAGGTCCACCCTTATCCAATATTAAGGCAAGCCCTCATCTTAACTAATTATATCTGGATAGACCCTGTTTCCAATAAAGGTTACATTCTGAAGTTCCAGTTTGTTTTAACTTTGGGGGGGATGCTATAAATTTGGGACAACTCAATAGTCTGCCTGATGGCCCCCAAATTTATATCCATTCCTTGTACAAAATACATTTACCCTATTGCAACATTCTCAAACCCTAATCCATCCTAGCATCAACTCTAAATTAAAAATCTCATCAAATATCATGGACTCAAGAAATTTGAAGTCTCATCATTTAAATCAAGTATGAATGCGACTCTGCATATGACATATCCAGGAGGAAAAACTTCTTCACCGGTGTACCTGTGAAACTAGAAAATTAGTCATCTGTTTCCAAAATATAGTGGTGGGACTGGCATACCATAGACATTCCCATTTCTCATAGGGAGAAAATGGAAGGAATAAAGGAGTCATTTGTCCCAAACAAGTCTTAATCCCAGCAGGGAAAATTCCATTAGGTTTCAAGGCTTGAAAATATTCCTCTGTGGCTTGATGCACAATACTGAAGGCCCATAGATTAGATATCAGCCCTGCTGTATGTTTCTTTCCTCATCAACACCCACATCTATACCACCCCTTTCTCTATAAAATCCTACTTATCTTTTAGTCTTGGTTTAGGTGGTCCCTTTGTTATAAATTCTCATATTAACACTCATCTGTACTATATTAGTCAGGGTTCTCCATAGAAACAGAACCAATAGGAGACATATATTCATTGTTAATTCTTCCAGCCTATTGTTCTGTGTGTGTGTGTGTGTGTGTGTGTGTATGTGTATATATATATATATATATATATATATATATATATATATATATACAATAACATGATTATGGAGATGAAGAAGTCCCACAGTCTGTCATTTATAAAGTGGAGTCCTAGGAAGGCTGATGGCTTAAATTCCAGTATGAGTCCAGAAGCCTGATAACCATACATGCCAATCATGTAAATTTGAGTCCCACAACAGGAGAAGGTCCATCTTTCAGCTAAGCAGTCAGGACAAGAGAGAGAATTCAATTGACCTTCCTCCATATTTTGATTCTCCTGGGGTTCTCAGTGGATTTGATGATGCCTACTCACATCGGGAAGGGCTGTCTACCTTACTCAGTCCACTAACTCAAAGGCTTATCTCTTTTGAAAAAAAACTCACAAACACACCCAGAAACAAGATTTAACCAGATGTCTGGAAACCTTTGGTCCAGTCAATCTGACACATAAAATTCATCATCACATGTACATATGCTTACCAGTACTCACTACAGTTAAGTAATTTCTGAAATAAATTTGAGAATGTCTGTGTCTCCAAGTCAGATGAAAAGTATGAGAGCAGACCAGTATATGTCTTATTTGCTGTTACATCCCTAAAGCATTTATCCATGTGTGGCATACTCAGATCTTAAGAAATACTTACTGAATAAATGAATAAAAGCAGAATTGGAATTCTATATTCAAAGAAAACAACATGGCTTTTCCACTTTGGGAGTTAAAATAATGTCATGCACAAAATGTCTGATTCCATGTTAAGGTTCCAAAGAGTGATTAAGAATACTGATGGAATGGAAACCAACTCTTACGCTTTGGATAATTCCAAGATTTGGATGGAACTGAGGAATTCTAAATTATTAAAATATCTTTTGGAAATTGATTAAAGTTTAAAAATTCTTCTCAGCATTAACAGACTATTCTTTGGTCTACTTTAACTTTTGTTAGTATCATAATTTTCTTAGTATAAATGCATTTCCAAAATTATAACTATAATAAATGAAAAATGCAAGAAAGTTCTCTGTTTTTAAGTAACCCTTTATTGAAAGCTAAATTTCCCAAAACTGATGTCAGAGAGAACATTAATCCTTTAGAGCAACAAGAGGAAAAAATGGGTAATACCTGGTCAAATAATTTTGGGAAATATTGTATTCAGTATTCTCCCTCACACATTCACTTTCATTAAGCACATCAATTGAGGTAACAGCTCTAAGTAGTTCTACAGAAAAGATACTTTATTTTCTAAAGAAAATTCCTCTCAAGACTTATTTTAATAAATCTTTATAAACATCCTAATGCACCATTGTTTCATGAAATGCTTTTTGGCAATGTAGAAAGTGAAATGGAATATGGCTTTTATTATTTATTTCCTGTTCTCATTTAGGGTCAAATAGGTAAAATGATGCCCTTCATTTTTAAGAAATAGTATCTGGTTTCTTGATATATCCCTTTATTTGCAGATATTATTATAGGGAAAAGTATAGTAGAAACAATGGTGGATGTCAGGAATTAGCACTATTTTTGCTTCTTTGGTCATTATGAAACCTAACACCCTTTAAAAGTCAGGTCCTAAGAGTGAGGAAAGTAACTGGACAACCTGTTCCTTTCATGGCTCTTCTCCATGGCAAAGTTCCTCTGCCTTAGGTGAACGTGAGAGGAGAAAAAATTTACTGTGAGAATATATACAAGGCAATTCTGTTTCTTGTTTCTAAGGAAGTTTTCGAGATTGGAGCTGGAAGTTTGGGAACTTTTTGTGACTCAGGATTTTCCAGTCTGATGGACTAGCAGAATATACCTAAACTCATTTAAATTCCTAGTTTTCCCTCAACTTAAGCTTCTGGATCCCAAGGTACTCCAGATGAGCAAAGTGCTGCAAAGAAAGGCACTCCAAAGTCATTTAACAGCAATGAAAACAACATAAAGTATGGACTCATTTAATATCCAAAAACCCATGTAATAGATTTTATTATTAATTCCACTGTACGGTAAAGGAAAGTAGGCCTAGAGTTTATATCACTTATCCTAGGTCATAATTACTAAGTGAAGGATATAAGATTTGAAGCCAGGTCAATTGACTCCTTAGAGCTACTCCTAATTGCCACATCCTGTAGCCCTCACATCATTAGAAACTGTTGCTTTAGGGGCGCCTGGGTGGCTCAGTTGGTTAAGCGACTACTTTCGGCTCAGGTCATGATCCTGGAGACCTGGGATCGAGTCCTACATCGGGCTCCCTGCTCAGCGGGACGCCTGCTTCTCCCTCTCTCAGTCCCTCTGCTTGTGTTCCCTCTCTAGCTGTGTTTCACTCTGTCAAATAAATAAATAAAATCTTAAAAAAAAAAAGAAACTGTTGCTTTATTGAAACCAGTTTAGTTCCCATCTAGGTTAATATGAATATGTTCATATTAGCATGATTTTTAAAAGTTCTGCCTCATATTTCACGTGTGTCAATATTCAATTGAGGATTTAAATTCAATTGTAACATAACACATAAATCAATGAACTTCTATGACTTTTATAGATTGTGACAAGAGTCTGTTTTTACATGTAAATGTTTATAAAAGGCTTCTTAATTTATTTCCAATCCTGTGGATATAACTTTCTTTAAGTCATTAGCATATTCAATCATCATGAGTGATTAAATGTTTTCTTCATTTTTTTTTACACGTTAGATTTCTTTATATTTTTGTGTTCTCTCCTGATTGCTTTAATTGTTGTTATATTACTGTTATAATTATCAAAATTTGGTTTTATTAAAAGATGAATCATCAAAAGTAAATAAACTCAGAAAGAGTAGATTAGAAGAAAATTTAACAATGAAAAATATCATGGTCATTTACCAAATACAAAACAATATTTTCAAAACTTGTTTTAGTATATTCTAACACATTTTTCTTCAGAAGCAGAGATCTATTTATCCAACCTTGGAAGGGCTTAGATCTTTGGAAACCAGTGACCTTTAAAAAAGATTTAAACTAGGATTTCATTAAAAAAATTGAAATTATCTAATGTTTCCTACCATTTTTCTCATCTTCTGCATGGATGTGTTTTCTTCTCAGAGACTGTAAGGAAGAAATCCCTCTTTCTAAGGCACAGGTAGAAAGGAAATGGAATAAAACAGGTAACAGAAGGTGAAGAGTAACTAAATAGGCTAGTGGATGAAGTTAGCTTATTTTACCAAAGATTATTTTGTAAAAATGAGAGTAGATAATGGCAAAACCTTCAAGAAATATAAGATGATAGCATCACTGTCATTTTCTTTGTAACTACATTAAAAAAAGATGTCTGTGTACTTGAATTGGAAGTGAATGAGGGTTGATTCAAAGCATATAATTAATTATCCTTGGTTATTTCACACTGTGGCTAATTCAGATGTTACTCTCTCGTGCAGAGAGGGAGAAACTTGATTTATTCAGTCTGGAATCCTATTCTCATTTAAAAAGAAAGGCTTGGGCACCACTGACTGACACTTACAAGTTACAGCCCTGCTGTTCTCCCTGGTAGCCAGGAAGCAGAATCTCAAAGAAAGGATGTAAGTAAGTAAGCTTAAAAGTCCTTCATGCTGGTAGTAGGTATATTCAAAGTAAAGACTTCATAAGGAGATTTTGCTTTTTAGTCAGTTAAGTTTTTAAAAGTACCTTTATGGCTGCTGTCCTGGTATATTCTCACAGCACAGATCAATCATTGTTTTATTTCTACTTAAATTTGGACTTACTTTTTAATTTTTTTTTAAACTGCAAAAAAAAAAATAATAATAAATGCTGAAAATAGATGGGAACCGAGCAAAGCCTTAAAATTTTATACCATAATGCTTACCAGTTTCTGAGATGATCCTGGGTTTAAGTTTGAGAAAAGAATAATAGATAAACTGATAGGCTTTTGTTTTAAAACAGTGTGATTCCATTAGGCTACTAGTATGTTTTGTTAGTAATTTTAACTGGTTGGAAGCTCTCTTCCTTATTGGTGTCATTTCACATTAGCTTTCAACAAAGTTTCTGCCAAATGGTTTCGATAACAGAAAAGATACATGAAGATCCTAATAGCTAGGATGAACTTGCTGATGTAGTTCAGAAAAATTATGAAGTTTCTTATTTGTGCTATGTTAATGGAACTTTATCCATTTTTTTTCCTAAGGATGCATTTAAATGCCAAAAGAAACAAGTCACTTGCCCCAGGCCACACAAGTCAGGGAATAGGGTGGTGTTTGAGAGGGATTAAAATTCACAACTTCTGACACCTATTCTATGAGGCCACACCAGTTTCAAACTGCTCTCAGTAGATTAACTTTCTTCTTTCTGAAAACACGTCTTTCCTAATGCTATTGCTGCTGAAAGATATGTCTGTTCATGTGGCTAATCTTCATCGCTTAGAAAGAAATAATAAGAAAGGATCACTCATCTTCAAGTTCACTGCGTTCTCAGAAATTTAAAGGGACACTTCAACTTCTTAAAAGCTCCATATGTAATTTTTCCTTTTCTTATTTCTTAACATGTGTGGTCTATCATGTTTCTCATGTCTCTGTTTTTACTATTTTTAAGCCACCAAAATTTTATTACATAATCAATGTGCTTGAGAGTGAGAAAATTGAATGTATTCTCAGGATTTGCTAGACGATTAGAAAATTATAAATTATATTGATGACACATTAAAAGAGAAAGCCTAACCATGATGATTTTTCAAGAAAAAAATTCTTGTCTATAACTTTAGCACTTTAGCTATAGCAGTAAATCACCCAAGACTGAAAATTTACAACGTTCTTTGTGGCAGGTGAAGTTTATTATTAGCTTTTATATACTCCATTATTTTCACAAAGTGCTATAAAATAATTTTACAAGTTTTTCTTTTCAACCTTCCTGTGTTATGGTAAATGATATAATTTTGTTATTTACAAGTTAGAAAAAACTTGAGGTCAAAATGAGGTTTTGTGTCTTACACAAGGACGCAGGATAAACCTGTGAGCATTACTTAGAATTGAATAAAAAAAAAATGATAGTTTTATGACATGACTGATTCTACTTTCCAACTCTTTAAAACATCACAATCTAATTCAAATATTACCTTTGTAACTCTTGCTGTCCAATAATAAGATCTTTTTTTATGTACTTAGCATTTCTTGTATATCAGATGCAGTTTTATGAAATAACTTACTTAATCTTCAAAACGATCCTATGAGGAAGATTGATTTTACATATTTTACAGAGAGTGAGGTACAGAGAATTTAAATGACCTTTCCACATCCAAGAAGGAGCTTAGAGAAGTAGTTCTGAAAGTGTGGACCTCAGACCAGCCTCATCAGTATCACTGGGAAATATGCTATAATGTAAATATGATATTGTAGGGGCGCCTGGGTGGCTCAGTTGGTTAAGCGACTGCCTTCGGCTCAGGTCATGATCCCGGAGACCAGGGATTGAGTCCCACATCCGGCTGCCTGCTTGGCGGGAAGCCTGCTTCTCCCTCTCTCACTCCCCCTGCTTGTGTTCCCTCTCTCGCTGTGTTTCTCCCTGTCAAATAAATAAAATCTTTAAAAAAAAAAAAAAATATGATATTGTATGTCAACTCCACTTTAAATATTTTTTTTTAATTAAAAAAGAAATGTAAGCCTTTTGGTCCCACTCCAGACCAACTGAGTTAGACACTGTGTATAGGGCCCAGGGTATGTGCTTACCAGGTGATTATGATGCATGCTGTAGTCTGAGAATCACTGGTTTAGAACATAGAGTCTGAGAGTTAGACTGCCTGGTTTTGAATGACAAGATTTTCAGGTATGAGCTGTGTGACCTCAAGTCCCTGGTCTTTCAATCCGAGTTATCTTTAGAATGTGAGTGATAATAATAGCCCCTCTTTGACGAGGGTGTCAGGAGCACTAAAAGTGTATATAAAGCAGACCTCAGGAAGCTAGTGTATGTTCTATGAATAAGAAATCCCAAACTCAGTTTTATTATCCATGGGATGGGAGTTAAATATTATATGAGGATCCATTAATATTATATACTAAGTCATTCTTCTTGGTGTCCAACAGTAAATGCTTAGTGACTGAGATCTCATATTGTTATTATTATTGTTGCTGTTAGTAGTACTCTTATGAATCATAATCCTTGCCAGTTATTATTTCACTTGGAGAAGACTGGGTTTTGGGTTTACCTTTGACCTTAGACTCTGAAATCCTTCTCCACCCTCCTTTTGACAGGACTTCTGTCCACTGCCTTCTAGTTTGTGCCTGTCTTTGGCCAGCTGTTGGTCCACCTGTTCTTCATGACTAACAGTGTGAGCCATGTGGACAGCTTCTCCTGATCTACAACCAGCCTGACCTTCGCTTCTGTCTTATTTCCGTAAGAGATGCAAAAGTATGTCGAATTTTGTGGCCTGAGTATGATTTCAGCCCACCATAACCATTTTAAATGTGTCCCTCTTTTAGTGGAACTCAGTAAAAGTTATACTCAAGAATCTGTGTTTTACCACAATTTGTCTGTGCTTCATCGTTATAACTTCTTGGATAAATTCAGTATCAACTTTGAAACATTATTTCCTACAAAATTTCCCTTGTATGTCATTTTTCTCTTTTTCTCCATTTCTTTCTGATAAAAAAACTGTGTTTTAATTTAAAAACAAATAGTCACACAAAAAACTGCTCCTTCACCAAATATTTCCCAAGTTGCAGCAATAATGCTTTAAAAAATAATCAAGTAGGAACATTAATATGGAAAGAATAATGCCCTCTCTTTTACATATTTGTAACTTTTGTGTATAGAAGATATAGATTATCCTTATCATGTGTTATTTCCATATTGACATTATATTCTATGCTTCAACATTGAGACAAAAAAAAATGTTTATTTTTCCTCATCAGAAACCATGAAACCCAATAATATTGAAGATTTTTTTTTTACAATCTTATTTATTTGAGAAAGAGAAAGAGCAGCAGAGGAAGAGGGAACAGCAGACTTCCCACTGAGCAGGAAGCCCAGTGTAGGACTCGATCCCAGAGCCTGGGTTCATGATGTGAGCCAAAGGCAGATACTTATCCAACTGAGCCACCCAGGCACCCAAACAAGTAGGATCTTTAAATGCAATATCGCTCTATCACCTTTTGTATCTCCTGGAAGACACAAATTAAGGAAAGAAAGAGACAAATAATAACAAGGAAAACCTTAAAAATAGAAATCTAGGATAATGTTTTTAAAAATCCAAAATAAGTTTATTTTTTTCTGCAGGATATAGTAAAGTTCGGTGTATTTCTGAATAGTGTGTGTAGTAAAATGTTACTTTTTCTATGGCTGGGATTCCATTAGGTTAGATTTCTCCTGGGGATGTGAAGTGACCTGTATGAGCTAGCCTTACTTGGTCTTCATTGTCTTTGGACCTCATCACCCCTAAGATATTTTAGATCTTGATTTGTATTCAAGGAAGCAGGGGAAGGAGGAGGAATAAGGAAAAAAAGAAAGAAGAAAGAACCAGAAATACAAGGAAAGAAAATCCTATCAAACAAGTCAGTGTTGATTTACTATTTTATTGTTAGCATTACCAATTTTAGGCCACTATCTTTAAAAATAAAAGTAAAATTTCTAATTATAGTTTTTACTTAAAATTCAAATTAAGAACATTTTTCATAAGTCATATAATTTAGCCATCTTCCACATACCTCTGGTTGTATTGACAGACTGCCAGAAAATTATATCAGTATTTAAATGAAAACACTTTTTGTAAATAATGCAGTGTCTTGGAATTTTAATCCATTAATACTTGTTAGAAAATGGAAAATAAGGCTTATGCCACACCAGATTTCTATGTATCCATGCGAGCTTGCAATAAGTGGAATCTTATTTCTCAATTTTCTAGTTGTGCGAGAGAATTGCTTGTTCAATACCTTAAAATCATTCCTGTTTAGTGTAGCTTAGATATTTATGCCTGATCCATATTTATATTTACTTTCTCTTTGTTCATATTCATAATCTGTCATGTTTCAAAATAATTATAGAGCAAATGGGAAGTTGGAATATCATAAGGTAAATGAAGGAAATTATTTTTTACAACTTGGTAATATAAAGGCTTGAAAATAAATATGTAAATCTGAGACATATTTTAATGAATTAATGTTCTCTAACAGTCACTATAAAAGGCTTAAGAAATCACCCATCTTCGGCATGAAATAAATTCTGACTTTAATATTCTTTACAAAATAATAATCTTCATCAACTGGCTATGTGTTCATTAATGCAAATGAATGTTTTCCTTATCTAAGAAAGTGATTTATTAGGCCAGAAGGACATCTATTATCATTGCAAGATATATTTTCAGCTTATTCAAGTAATTTCTGTAAGCGTTGTGAGCCTAAAGTTTTCCTTATACCAGCTCTTTTAGCCCCACTCATGTTCTCTTAAAGATGTAACTTAGTATCCCTAAGATTTACTTCCTTTTTGTGTTAATTGAAAATAGAAATGCTTGTAAATACCTACCAGGGAGGTACAAAGGAGATAAAGTAATAAAGGAGCCTTAGAAGGCTGTAGGAATGTATTTTCTCTTTGCTGTCCATTTCTGCCTTTCTTTATTTTATATCTTTCACTGCATATACCTTAGATAAAATTTTATATTCATAGATTAGTAACCAACTTCTTTTTCCCCATTTCCATCAACTTTTCTTTTTCGTAAAATCTAACTTAGAAGAGAATTTTAATGAATATAATGAATGTGAGTGAATGCTCTTCAAGGGGAAATTAAAATGGCAAAAAATATGCAGCTGTAGCACACATGGTCGCTTCTCATTTTTCTTGGAAGTTATGATCTATAAAGATTCTATGATACTAGATTGTTCTTAAGGAAATTCAAGTGTAGGTTCCTGAGAGCATCTGGTCCCATTTTCATCCACTGATCAACACGTAACTTTGTTCTATGTGTGTTTCTGCTTAAAGATACCTTATTTAATATATACTGTGGATTCATTAACATTAAACTCAAGGCCAACAGCACTATAACTCTTGCATGAAGGAAGATTTCCTAACACATGTATTTTTCTATAAGGCCCATCAGAACACTAGACAACACTTTTGCACTCTACTTTGGGGCCATTTTAAAACATTGCTCTCACTAGCAAAATATATAAAAAATGTGAAAAATGTGGCACTAAACAGACCACAAAAAGGCCGTTTGTTTACAGAATGAGATCTGAAACAGAAGACAGAATTTCTCCTTGTTTTTGAACGTGCATGGCGGGCCAAGTATTTTTCTGACACTCTGTGCAAATCAGCCAATGACCAAGAAAGAGCCACGGGTATTGACTTTGGAGTCACAGATAAATTTTAGTGAGGAAGTGCATTTACAAATACAGAATTCACCAATAATGAGGATCGATTCTCTTTGTTGTTTCCTATTTATCTACCACTTCCCCTTTTTGTCCAAGCCTCCAAATAGTTGACTTTCTGCCCTCTCTGACATATTTTAAAATTATTGTTCTTTTAAAAGTTTAAGAAAATAAATCATTCCATTTTTGTCACTTTAGTGATCAACTATTTTTTTATTTTAGCATTCTTTAGTGCTCTATGAATATTGCACATATTAAATATTAAATATTTAGATATTTAGAGAGGAGAAAATTTAGAGTACATCATTTAGGTAAAATCATCAGACTTTTATCTAACTATCTATATTAAATTCTATTTTCTAATGAGTAAGGAATGATATCTTAATCTGAATGCCATAGATTTCTGTGAATTCATAGAGAACAGAAAAATGTGTCTGAAAGAGATATCACTTGTGTCATAATTAAAATGACTTATCAAGAGGTGAAAATCAGTATCAGTAGAGCATCATTTTCATGTAGTGAATTAAATGCCTGCCTTGTACTTCTTTGTTATAGTTTTTTGCACTTTTGAAGATTGAACAGTGATTAGGATGGTAACCAGGGAGGAGGAAGAGGATAGTTAACAGAAAAATTTAAGAAGAACTGAAACCACTACTTAATCACTACCAAGCTACTTCTCCAATTATAACCATCAATTGAGAGGATTTTCATCATTTTTGTAGATAGGTATCAATCAGATTTCATGCCCTCATTTCATAGTTTGTTATGTATGTCAGGCACTTCACATTTAAATTTTGTTCTGGTTCTCCTAACATTCTATTCAGTAGACATTAATACTTTAAGAATTTTATTAATGATAAAACTAAAGTTTAGAGTGGTTGTGACTTATTCAAGATGGAACAGCTAGTAAGTAGTCTCATTAAAATTGAAGTGATTTGAGAAAATTGAGAGATTCTAAAGTCCGTATTTTCCCAACGTACTTGGTTCCATGCACATGTCAACCCAAATTTCCAACTGTTGGATAAATTAGCAGATAGTCCTCCAGGGAGCAATACGAATTCTACACCTTCCTTTCCCTGAAGTTTTGTGTTCTTCAAAAATTACTGATCACTCCTAAAATCAAGAAGACATGCCAGAAGAAAGAAAAATCCTTTGGCATAGAACTGTGATGTTTCTGAGACAAGGTATCTTAAATGATAAGGGAAACCAGATTTCCTCCTACAACTATATTGTTCCTAAGTCCTCATAGTCTATAATGAGGAAAATGCACATTTGTAATTGCACTAACAAAGTTCCTAACTTGTGAGGGCACCAAGCCCTCACCTGTGAAGGGGAGGGTTAGATTCTTATCTCTCTTGGACACTGAGGAGTTCAAATGAGATACTGTACATGAAAATGTCTTTCAAATGCACCCAACTCACTGACAAACATGTTCATTCCTATCACACACCTCCAATCTTGAATTTTCTCAGTAATGTATTAAAAACCTCAAGCATTTTCCACAATTAGTAGCTGGCAGGATATAATTTACAGTTCGTGTGATTTTAGTGAAGCTTTTCATATTTGGTTTGACTATTCCTACTCAGTATCATGGGAAAAGTCTTGGTTTCTTTTATTTGTAAACTAAATATTGCAGGGTACAGAGAGCAATGAACTTTGCTGAGGACTGGTACTATTAACAATGAGTAAAGCAAAACCTCTTCCTTCATTTAAAAGAGATACAGTGTTGGGACGCCTGGGTGGCTCAGTTGGTTAAGCGACTGCCTTTAGCTCAGGTCCTGATCCAGGATCGAGTCCCACATCGGGCTTCCTGCTCGGCGGGAAGCCTGCTTCTCCCTCTCACTCCCCCTGCTTGTGTTCCCTCTCTGGCTGTGTTTCTCTCTGTCAAATAAATAAATAAATAAATAAATAAATAAATAAATAAATAAATGAGATACAGTGTCATGCAATACATTACATATTCTGCATAACTCGAGATATACTTGATCAAGTTTTGGAGGGTTGCAGAAGGTGAGATCTGAGCTGCACCCACTGGGATAAGTAACAGTCAGTGAGCATAGGATAAGGGATAAAAAAACAGGGAACAATCCTCAAAGAGGCTGCAAGGCAAGAGTGCACTCTCAGGATATCACAGAAATGGAAGCCTGCATTTTTAAAATAGATGCTCTCCAGAATATGCATCTTATATAAGTGTCCCTGTTCTCAAACTGTACATATGTGATTTATACTCCAGAACATAGTCTGATTGATTTATCAACGTCACAGAATGCCATCCATAAAAATATGTCAATCTTACAGAATAAGTGATAGTATGAAAAGCTCAGAACACCTTCTCTTAATCCCCTCCATCTCAGATAGGATGTCTGTAGGGCAATGTGCTGTACAGAGTGAGGATGCTTCTGCCAGGTTGCTTAAATTATTGATTGAACCTGTCACTAGCAAATTATTTAAACTGAATACATTTTGATTGAGTAGGAAGAAATGCTTAAATGGATGCCTGACTGTGAAGAGAATGGTTTTGCAAATTTCTCCACAGTGCTCCTAATTAAAGTTCTGATAATACTGTATTCTGAGATAACTTGCTCTCTTCTATTTTTAATATGGCGATTTAAAATGTGCATATAAATTAAAAACACAGGAGTCAAAAGCAGCAGAGATTGATAACAGTCCTCCTCTTAACTTCTTAGATGTTATTTGGGGAAGAAAATATGAAATAGGTTTGATTGAGAGAGAAAGTTTTACCAGGCTTTCTATATTCAGGAGAAAGATTTATGATTCTAATCTGAATAGGCCTCTCAGGAAGTCTAGAGTCCCACAGAACACAGGAAATGATGTATTTTACTATTGCACTAAAGGACACATTATGTATTAAAGAGGATGTCTGAAAGTTAGTCTGTGTTGAAGCTATCCGGCTGCAGTTTTAACTTAAGGAGATCATAGCAACTTTTATACCTTCCAAAGTGATATTAAGGATCAATTTAACAGTTTTCAACACGTAGATCCCTTTTAAGATGTCATCTTGTAAAGCTCATGATTAATTGCATGGATATCCATATAAAATAGCATTATCTATCCCATTCCCCATGTCCCCAGAAAACAAGCTAGATGCATGTGGAGTATCAGAATTTCAGAAGCTATGCCATCTCTCTGTCTGCCACTGTACCACCAATTTTCATCTCCTGGGAATAATAGTCTCATATCAAGGTTTACATTTTCTCTGAAAACTGCAAATTTTTTTTTCTCCAAATAGATGACTCTCTTGCCTTCATGCAAAAATGATAGTGATGTTACTAATAATAAGAATAGTAATAATAAAACAGACACTCTAATTCTGAATTTTAAAGTGGAATGATTTACAGGCACATTTAATGAGGTAAACTTATCTAAAATCCAGGCATAATGCAACTGGACAAAAAAATCCTTTAAGCTTTTGAATAGATTTCTAGCCAACACTACGACGGATATTTCATAAATTGAAAATTCTTTATTTATTGTTTTTGTTTGTTTTTGCTTTTAAGTTAGTATTTTTATTTCCTCTAGGCAAATACGTAATAGTGAAATTATTGGATCATATGGTATTTTCTATCTTAATTTTTTGAGGAATGTCCATGCTGTTCGCCACAATGGCTATTCTCATGCAGCAGTATGTAACGGTTCCTTTTTCTCCATATCCTCACCTACACTTGCTTCTTGTCTTCTTAAATTAATTTTAATTTTTTAATAATTTTTTGTATTATGTTATGTTAATCACCATACAGTATATCATTAGTTTTTGATATAGTATTCCATGATGCATTGTTTGTGTATAAGACCCAGTGTTCCATGCAATATGTTCCCTCCTTAATACCCATCATTGGGCTCATCCATCCCCCCCAAAATTCCTGATTGTGTGGCCATTATAGATGACTAGATGGATATTTGAATATTTTTAAATCTAAGCTGACACGGAACTAGGAAGGACAAGACAAAAATAAGTCGGCTCCACAAAATAAGAGTTAAGAACTAGACAGGAACAGTAGAATTGCCATAGGCTTGTGAAAACATGATGCTTTTAAATAAAGTATTTTGACTCGAGTATTTCAGGATATGTTACTGTAGGAATAACACCCTTTGGAGAACTTTTATTTCATAGGTTTTTAGTTCAAACTCTAAGCTACCCATTTAACGGGGAAAATGATCCTGGTGTACTCTATTTGTTGTCATAATATGGTGCTCTAGTGTTTTGTCTCTTTCTCTCCAAATATTTCCTGAAACATTACTTTTCAGTAACTCTTCATTTTTCCATTTAAAAAAATTCCCTGTGTATCAGTTAATACAGTTTAAACAATTTACTCTTTTGTTTCCTTTAAAAAAAATCTTTTACACAAAGATTCTCTATCAGACTCTCCTTGGATGGAGAATATAGTTTCAATGGGGTGTTTAACTCTCACTTCTCTCACTTCTCAAGAGTTTAGCTGCAGCTGCCTTCCCAAAAAAGGTTCATGAGATTTGTCCCAAATATATATATTTTTTGACAAAGATCTTTGCTTTTATAAGCTTTATGATGGGTTTATACTTTTTTTTTTTTTTTACAAGATGCTTTTCTAAAACATGTATAATTCCCCAGCAGGCCTTTAAAATAGAGTCAAAATACTTTTCTGTTGGAGGAGTTTTACCCCAAAGGCTAGTATGTTATATATATTTCCTGCTTTACTTTTCATTTTAGAAGATTTATTCTTAATCCCAGGCATATTGGGACATTATTCAGACAGGGTATCAAGTTTGCTCAGCCTCTGTGGCCTACTGGCAGCCTGCATCTTGCCACAAGTGTAGCTAGAAACAGGTCTCTGCCCTGTAGGTGGTGAGAGCCTGAGAAGCTCGGTGTTATCAGGTGGGAAATCAACCTGTCAGGAAGAGTCATGGAAACATGATTAGTTTACTAACTTCATTAAATGAAAACGTTTGCAACAGTCTTCCCTTTGCTCTCAGGGTCTGCCATTGCTAAACAATCCAGTGTTTCATGGGCTGAGTGGAATGCCATGTGCACACCCAGCAGGAGGACATTCCAAAAGGCTTGTGGGCTTCCTCTAATTTGTGATCTTGTGCAAAGCCCTATTTTGGGGTCTCCTTCTCCCCTGCCATTCTCAATAACCCACAACTATGAGTACACAAATTAAGAATAAAGTAAAAGAGATTGCTCTATTACTAACTCTAAAAGAGTTTGATAAAACTTATTAAAGATTTGTATATATAAATTATCAACTTCTGACGTTGAGCCCTATTTTGGGGTCTCCTTCTCCCCTGCCATTCTCAATAACCCACAACTATGAGTACACAAATTAAGAATAAAGTAAAAGAGATTGCTCTATTACTAACTCTAAAAGAGTTTGATAAAACTTATTAAAGATTTGTATATATAAATTATCAACTTCTGACGTTGAGCATTTCTGATGAGTAGACCCCCTTACCCCAGAGATTTGCCTTAATTTCCCAGAAGAAATGTTCTGAAATGAGTGCAAATTAATTTCTAAAAAGAGGATAGATTTCAGTACTTTAAGTACGTTCTTCTGGGGAAGGGGTGTGACTGAGCTCATATTTACGTGTGTTTACAACTGCATCCTTAACTTGAGGATTCTTAAATATGTATTTGACTTACTTGGTGGTAGTTTAAACTGGAAAATTTGAACCAAATGTGTATATGGTGGGTTTTTTTTTTTCCCTAGGTTTTTAAATAGCACATTATGTATCATTTAAATTCTGGGAGTAGCCTTTTATTTTAAATTTAAAATTGTTTTCACAAGTAAATAGCTATGTCAAAGAAGCTATACTCCATTTTCTTAGAGGTTTTTTTTTTTTTTTCTTTTTTATTAGCATGTGCACACACAAAAACCTCATTCAGGTAGGAAGAAATACATGCACTTTAAAGAAAGAGTTTCTTCTTATTAATTAAATTTACACACTGTTTAGCATTCTAGAAAGAGCTAGAGAAAATGTCAGCAATAAGCACTTGTTCGACACTTAAATATTTATAGTTATTGAATAAGTTATATTCATATATCTCATGTTGTCCATAGCTAATTTTTATATATATTTTTTGATGTATAACTGTCTTTTAGTTACTGGCTTAGATGTGTATTTAATAAATACTCAAAATAAATATTACTAAAATTTCAAAGAAATTACTTAATTTGCTTAAAATTCAATGAACTACTGTGTAAGCTGATTTTTAACGTAAAACTTTAATTTACTTTTTTCTTTTTCTTTTTTTTCTTCTATTTTTTTCCAAGTAACAAAGTCTTCCTTAATACACCATCTGTCACAATAGAGGATCCTATAATACTTATTTAGTATGACCCTAAAGTTAGCGTAAGACAACTATGTTTTACCTTTGACTACTAATTTGTATTCTCATTAAGTATTGATTACAGTCCTCTTTGCTAAGTATTCAGTGATCACCAAAGAAAAGAAGATTAATAAATAATATCTGAGCATTCAGTTATTGTATACTGTATTGGGAGATGCCACATTCAACTAACTGTGATACAAAAATAGATACTTCAGTAACAAGAAATGTTCTTTTTAAAAAATTATTAAACCATAATATTTGGCAATGTTCTTTCATCATATTTTATTCATTCTGTAAACTCATAGTGTAGTGTTACAAACTCAGAAAAATAAATAAATAGAATTACTGACTACAGTGTTTCAGCGCTCTTTGTTGTGCACCCCCGTGTGTCTATGTGTATGTTTGTGTGTGATGGGACGCACAGAATAAAACATTACATCAAAACAGCTAGATACAGAACTCATGTAATGACATTTACCTCTTGAAAATATAAGTGGATTTATTTAGCACTGTTCATATTTCTCAATTTCTTTTGAATACTGTTTTATAGAAAATACTGATATTTCAGGTAGATGGACTTTCTTTGGGGAGGGGTGAGGGAGAAAGAAAGAGAGACTCTTCCTTAAGTAAGCCCTAGGTCCAGCACAGAGCCCAGCATGGGGCTCAATCTCACAATCCTGAGATCCTTACCTGAGTCGATGCTTAACCAGTTGAGCCATCGAGGCATCCCTAGATGAACTTTTAAACAAAACTTAAGGAGTAAGTGGTTATAGATGGTCTTTCTACAGTTCTGTGATTCTGGTATAAAGAGAACATCTCACCATTAATAGTAATCAATAAAATGGCTCTAGAGGACTGGGAAGAAAACTGGGACTGGAGTTGGGAAGGGGTGGCAGTGTCTCCATGTCTGCTATGTTGTGCAGTGTAGACAAATCAAAGCACTGAGGAGTAATGTCAAAACTCTCATCCCTCAGTACTGAGTGAACTATTCTGGAGGAGATGATTGTATTTCACAGAGTCAAGCAGGGTGTAATTGGCCTATGATAGAATTAAGCAATGCCTCAATACAGTTATAAGATATGGCTTTGATGCAAGAAGCCATCTTTGTTGTATTTATGCATGCCTCACCTCTATGTACAGCTATAAAATATAGAAAGAACTTACCACTTAGTAATAAGTATGATACAATCATATGTATTATATCAAACATTTTAACAATACCATCCTTGGCATTGCTATCTATGAAAGGGATGGATTTTGAGTTATTTTCCCCAAAATGGGAACATTTGTATCCTGTCACACAATCATGATACTTGTGTTTAGATTAAACTTGTATATTTTATTTAGAAGATTAGCTCATGATAATAGATAAATAATAGATGTTATTCACTAAATACTCATTATGGCATTCACATACCTAGGAATGTCCATTTACACAATCTTTCACTCAACAGTTTTATTGAACATCTACTAGGTCTAGACATACATTCGTGCCACATACAGTGGTGAGTAAATATAGACACTATGTTGTCTCCTATGGCATTTTCAGTTTTTGAGCAAACATACATATAATCAAAAAATGATTTAATCAGAATTCTGATGATTGCTATAATTAATAATCTTTTGTCAAAGTTCACTGAAAGGGGACATTTAAGCTGATACCTATAAAAATTTACTGAACACTTTCTATATGCCAGACACATGAGAGTTGAGGAAATAGCAGTGAATATTGATATTTATCCTCTAGTTTAGAAGTTATCTATTTTTGTTTTTAATCATAAGTCATAAGCACCTTTTCTTGAGGGTAAATTTGTAAAAAGCCTCTGTCATCTGCTGTACCTTTCATTCAAGAGTTTCTTTCCTGGGGCACCTGGGTGGCTAAGTTGGTTAAGCAACTGCCTTCGGTTTAGGTCATGATCCCGGAGATCCGGGATCGAGCCCCACATCGGGCTCCCTGCTTGGCAGGAAACCCTGCTTCTCCCTCTCTCACTCTCCCTGCTTATGTTCCTTCTCTGACTGTGCTTCTCGCTGTCAAATAAATAAAATCTTTAGGAAAAAAAAAAAAAAGAGTTTCTTTCCTGCTTCTTTTATCTTTCCCAAATTCATTCCCTTCCTGTATAATGGGAAAGTGATGTTCTATTTATCTATACTCATGAGAATTAATAGATCATTACTTTTAATGGAAGATCATAATTTTATTTGATGCACACCTTGCTCTTTCCCATGTTTTTATTTACTGTATTGGTATTTTTAAAAGACCCATAATCAATTATAAGTGTTAATACTGGGATTTAACATAACAAGTAAATAAAGCTGGATAATGAGCTGAGTTATTACAATACCCACCATGGGCAGCCAATACACTGTCTTTTGTCTCTATAGATAAAAACAAAATAAAACAAAACAAACAGGAATATATTCTCTAGACACAAACTGAAATGTTTCATGACCTTTTAAATGTAACAATATTAATTAGTATGGACCATGCTGCTCCTTTCTGACATGTTAACTGATTCATAAATATTAGAAATCATTGAAAGTTTTTCTTTTATTTCTTGGAATTTAAGTTGTATTAATATTTGTATAATAATTGGTTTAACAGTTGACTGTTTCCTTACTTGGTATAGGAATAGCCATGCAAAAGAAGTATTGTAGATCCAATCAATACAAATAACTATGTTTTAGAATGCAGGTATATGGAGTTTGCTTTCAGATGAACAAGTTTTAACTAGTCATTATAGGTAATAGAAATACTTTATTACAGCAGAGTGAAATCAATAGCAAGGCAAAAAAAAAAAAATGATGAAACTGGTGAGTAGCATCAGGTTTTCTGAAAGTTTACAGCCCTTGTTTGCCTGAATCTTCATGAAATTCTCTGTAGGCAACTTCCTAAAGCAGAGGGAAAATGCTGTGCTATGCTGTTACTGAAATTTAGGTGGTGGGGGGCTGGTGAGGGAAATAAGAGTGCTTGAGAGTAATAAAATGGTCCACACATGATTCTATGCTTCCACTCATCTTACTGCACTACCAGTAATAACACTGGGGGTGTGAGACCCAATTATACTTTCACTTTGCAGAAAACATCTATGCTAATTTTCAGATGGAAGTATAAACAACCAGTCCTAAGAAATCAGGGCCTTTTTATGTAAATATCCATTCCACAGCACACTAAAGATAAGGGGAGCTTTCTCTGACATTTGGAATCAGTTTAAATTAATTCTTAAGTATAAGTAGAAATGTGGTTCTGGCAACAAGTAAACTTGAATTGTTAGGAGAATATATAATTTCTACTATTAACTCTACCAGTGACTTAAAAGTTGAGTGGCCCAATTGGTGTTTGTCACTGGAGACATTTTACATACATAGAAATAAGAGTTTAAATGAGAGCAGAGCAAAAGCAAGATAACTGGGTGAGAAAATAGCTCAAAAACAGTACACATGTCTATCCCCTTTTATATATAAATTTCATTGTACAACATGGCGAAACACAAAAAAAGACAATTTATAGTCTATGCACATATATTTGACATGTAACTGTTCCTACAAACTTGAAAATTCTTCCTTCTCTTTACATAAATATGCACTAGAAGTTGGAACAAAGTAAATAATCATAATGGAACAGATGGAATATGTTTAGCTTTTTTTTAAGTTAAAATGGCAGGACATCAATTATAGCTTTTGCCTTAGAAAGTTTCTTGGACTTTTCTAGCCACATATCCTTGTTGACTTAGCTTTTAGTCATGTAACTTAGTGATATGCTAGCATAGATATAAGAAATTTATAGACATTTATACAGACACAGTATTAAATACTAGAATGTTACTAACAAATATTATTATCATTAATGTATTTTTAATTAATGTAATCATGATAAATTTATTATAAGTTTTATTTGTTGCTGTTATTTTTTTAACATTGATTTGCTTAATATCTATGTAGAATTTCATACATATATATGTAACAATGAGCAAAACTATGTATCAAAGTAATTCTAAAAAAATAACAAATGAAGTCAAATCTCTATCTAAAGCCCACATTTGGTGTTGTCACAGGGATATGTTTTGAATACATAATACCTATTCTTATTTTTAGAAATCCATAGTCATTATCTGTAGTAAACTGCATCATTTAGAAAGTTCTATAATGCAATTTGCTACATTTTGGTGGGTTTATTTTTAAAGACTTAGGGAAAGTGAATGAAACTATTAACCATGTGAAGCCTTCAGAAAAATAAACAATTCCCAGTAACAGTAATAAGACCACTCTAGATAAACTCTAGAATATTAAGGGATATTTGACTATATTGAAAAAAATGTGAATTCCATGAAATTTTTTCCTACCATGAACTTTTCCTCAAATATGAAGCTTTAGGGACTTAACTTTATAGATAATTTTCTTGTTACTGATTTAAAAATCTTTATAATGTGATTTCCCTGATTACTTTCTTCAAGTAAAAAATAACTTTCTAAGGGCGCCTGGGTAGCTCAGTCCTTAAGTATCTGCCTTTGGTTCAGGTGGGTTCAGGTCATGATCCAGAAATTCTGAGATCAAGCCCCTCATTCCTGCTCAGCAGGAAGCCTGCTTCTCCCTCTCTCACTCCCCTGCTTATGTTCCCTCTCTAGCTGTGTTTCTCTCTGTCAAATAAATAAATAAAATCTTAAAACCAAAACAAAACAAAACTTTCTATTCCTTGCTAGCCAAATGATCTTTCAGAAACAATAGCGGTGCTGGATTATAAAACTTTCCTCAGCCCATACCTTTAATTATCTCCTTCAGCAATGCTTCCATCTGCATCTAAAGTGAAATTCAACATGTCACCATAGCCTAGAAAGCCTGAAATGAACTATCCACTCCCTCCTCAGAATTTAGCTCTGACCTCTCTCCTCTTCACTGACTCTCTTCCAAACAGTGATCTTCCCGTTTTTTTTGTTTGTTTGTTTTTTGTTTTTTAAAGATTTTATTTATTTGACAGAGAGAAACACAGCGAAGGCAGTCGCTCAACCAACTGAACCACCCAGGCACCCCCCTGGTTTTGTTTTTAAACACAGAAATAGAATAATCACTTAAACCTGCAAGTCATTTCATGTCTCTCCTCTCTCTTTCCAATAGCTGACAATTGCTAAAGTCATTGCATCTACTTAGACTATTCTCTGCCTCCAGACTGCCTACTGGTGGTATGCTGCTCTATCCTTAGGGCTCAGAACAAATGTTACTCCTCATAGAAGCCTTCCTGGACTACATATTCTCTCTTTAAATCATTCTTTCATTCCATACATCTTGAAAAAACATTTATGTGCTAGGCAGTTGCCTCTGCAATTGGAATACAACATGGAATAACATAGATAAAAATCTCTGCCTTTATGGTATACATACCCTAAGGGAGAAGAAATAATACAGGACAATCAATAAATTTGTTAGAAGGTAACAATTATCATTGAGCAAAATAAAAAAAAAAAATGGAGGTTAACAAGTGCTAGGGATTGAAGATGCAATTTAAAAAATGCTAATAAAAAAAAAAAGTGCTAGTAAGGAGAGCCTCACGGCAAAGGTGACATTTAGATGAAGCCCAGAAGGAACTGAGGAAGCAAGCCATGCTGATAGGGGAAGAATGTGCCAGACATTTGCAGAAGAGCAAAGGCCTAGAGCCGAGAAGCACTGTTGGAGTTTTTCATGGATGTTAAGGAGGCCAGTTCACCAAGTGCAGAGTGAAATAGAGAGGGAGGAGTGGGTTGTAAGGAGGATAACATAAGGGAGCTTGGACAGATCAAAGAAGACCTTATATCCATGATGGACTTCTTCTTTTATTCTGAATGAATTCAGAGCCTTTGAAGACTCTGAACAGAATGTGTGCAGCATCTAATTTATACTTATTCTGGTGGCTATGTGGGAATTCAGCTGTAGATGGGCAAGGGTGAACACAGATAGACCAGTTAGGAAGGTTTCCAGGAGCTTAGTCAAGTGTCATGGAGTCTCAGGAGTGCCTGGGTGACTCAGTCATTGAGCGTCTGCCTTCTGCTTGGGTCATGATTCCAGACTCCTGGGATATAGTCTCGCCTTGGGCTCCCTGCATGGCGGGAGGCCTGCTTCACTCTCTCTCACTCTCCCTGCTTGTGTTCCCTCTCTAGCTGTGTTTCTCTCTCAAATAAGAGAAATAAATAAGAAATTTTTTCAAATAATAAACAAAAATGTTTCTCAAATAAATAAAATCTTGCATATATATAAAAAAAAAAGAATCATGGAATCTGGGCACATGGTGGCAGCAGTGTAGGTGGAGAGAACTGGCTATATTTTAAGCTGACAGAATTCATTCCTGCTTTAGATATAAGAAGACAGAAAAACAAGTTGCTAAAACGTTTCCAGGATCTCTGGTCTTCATGATGGAAAAATGTCACCTACTGTAATAAGTGACTGCCAGTATCATAGGTTTGAAGAAACTAATCAAATTATATGGTAGGAGGGTTGCATAAGCAAAGCAGAAATAATGTGAAAAGAACGGAGCCTTGACTCACTTCAACATTAAGAGATTATGCATATGAGCAATTACAGTTCTTTTTCCCTACTCTACTCTCCTGGCCTTCTTCATCTCTGTCACACGTCCTTGTTTTATTTTTTTAGTGACTCTTATCTGTCCCTGAAAATATCTTACTCATTTTTAATTTGACTTGATAATCAGCTTTTTGTGCCCACTGGAATATAAGCTTTATACAAACACAAAGGTGATATACTTTATTGACCAAATCTGATACATGGGGAGCCCTCTAGAAACACTTATTTGTTGAAAGAAAGAATTTTTAAATTTATCCTTGTTTTTTTTTTTTAAAGATTTTATTTATTTGACAGAGAGAAACACAGCCAGAGAGGGAACACAAGCAGGAAGGGGAGTGAGAGAGAGAGAAGTAGGCTTCCCGCCGAGCAGGGAGCCCGATGTGGGGCTCTATCCCAGGTCTCCAGGATCATGACCTGAGCCGAAGGCAGTTGCTTAACCAACTGAGCCACCCAGGCGCCCCTAACGTTGGTTTTTAACAGAAAAACAAAACAAAACAAAACAAAAAGCACTTATAGCTGCAGAACAGTTAAGAACAGAAAAACATTTATTGAGTGCCAAGCACAGTTCTCTGTCTTTATATGTAATAAAGTCATTCAAAGTACAGAACAGTGTGGAGGTCAAGCACTATCATTATCCTCATTTTACAGGTGAGAAAACTGAGGCACAGCAATGCTAAATGCCTAGTCAAAGGCTATAAGGAGCATTGTAAGAAAATTGAGTTTGTAAAATAAGGAATCAGGTCCCAATGGTAAAAGTGCCCTCTTATGGTTATAATGACCTTTTTCAGTAGAAGGGAGTGATAATGGTGAGGTCAGTGAGAGTGACATTTAAAAGGTTTGTTGCTGCTTGTGGGTTGACCGAGTTCAGGGATGGTGTACTGTCAGCTCAATAGAAGAGAAAACCATCACCCTCTGGAACAAATATAACATTCTGGGAATATATGTTGTACAGGTAAATAAGTTTATTAAACATACCCTCCAAAAAACCCTAAGGACAAAACAAAAGAATAAAAGAAGGGTGAGCAAATATTTTTAGTTTAGCATTACATGTTTTTTAGAAGTAGAACATTTTCATAAAGATCACTGGGGTCAACACCCTTATTTACATATAGAAAATTAGGAAATTGCCTAGATTACACAGGTTGATACTGATCCAAGTTGGGGTCAATTATGTTGAATCCTACCTCTGCCATTTCTTCTCCCTATTTAAGATTCTTCCAAGGTGGGACATTGACTTCGAATTTTTCTTAAGAATGGAAGAAAATTCCCAGCAACAGTGTAAGAGAGTTCCCTTTTCTCCACATCCTCTCCAACACTTGTTTCCTGTCTTTTTAATTTTGGCCATTGTGACTGGTATAAGGTGGTATCTCAGTGTGGTTTTGATTTGAATTTCCCTGACAGCTAGTGATGATGAACATTTTGTCATGTGTCTGTTAGCCATTTGTATATCTTCTATGAAGAAGTGGCTCTTCATGTCCCTGCCCATTTTTTGATGTGTTCATCTTCTTTTTGGATGTTGAGTTTGAGTAGTTCTTTATAGATCTTGGATATCAGCCCTTTGTCTGTAGTGTCATTTGCAAATATCCTCTCCCATTTCATGGGTTGCCTCTGTTTTGTTGACTGTTTCCTTTGCTGTACAGAAGCTTTTTATTTTGATGAAGTTCCCAAAGTTCATTTTTGCTTTTGTCTCATTTGCCTCTTACACTGTTGGTGGGAATGCAACTTGGTGCAGCCACTTTGGAAAACAGTGTGGGGATTCCTTAAAAAATTAAAAATAGAACCACCCTATAACCCTGCAGTTGAACTACTGGGTATTTACCCCAAAGATACAGATGTAGTGAAAAGAACGGCCATATGTATCCCAATGTTCATTGCAGCAATGGCCACAATCGCCAAACTGTGGAAAGAGCCAAGGTGCCCTTCAACAGATGAATGGATAAAGAAGATGTGGTACATATATACAATGGAATATTATGCCTCCGTCAGAAAGGATGAATACCCAACTTTTGTAGCAACATGGACTGGACTGGAAGAGATTATGCTGAGTGAAATAAGCCAAGTAGAGAAAGTCAAGTATCACATGGTTTCACTTACTTGCGGTGTATAAGGGGTAATATAGAGGACAGTAGGAGAAGGAAAGTAAATGGGAAGTAGGGTAGTTCAGGGAGAGAAACGAAACATGAGAGACTTTGGACTCAGAAACAAACTGAGCGTCTTGTAGGGAAGGGGGATGGGAGAGCCTGGTGGTGGGTACTGAGGGCACATATTGCATGGAGCACTGGGTGTGGGACATAAACAATGAATCTTGGAACACTGAAAAAATAAAATAAGTGGCGGCGCCTGGGTGGCTCAGTTGGTTAAGCCACTGCCTTCGGCTCAGGTCATGGTCCCGGAGACCCGGGATCGAGCCCCACATCGGGCTTCCTGCTCGGCGGGAAGCCTGCTTCTCCCTCTCTCACTCCCCCTGCTTGTGTTCCCTCTCTGGCTGTGTTTCTCCCTGTCAAATAAATAAAATCTTAAAAAAAAAAAAAAAAAAAAAAAAAAAAAAAAAAAAAAAAAAAAAAAAAAAAAAAAAAAAAAAAAATAAAATAAGTAAAAAAAAGAATAGAAGAAAATACATCAAATAATTTATCTTTCTTTTTTTCTAACAACTAAAAAAATGTCTGAATATGATAATATAACTTAGATTACTATTCCATTTCATAGAGCTGACTAATGGATAAGAAAACACACCAAAATTTATTTATTTATTTATTTTGGAAAAAAAGGTAAAAAACAGCCTAAGATGTTTGTGCTTCCTAACAAAAGATGACTTAGCAACAGCTATAAAATAATACCATTAAGAACATTGTTCAATGTTTATCTATAATAGTTACCATGATAAAAAGCAATTTCTCACATCCATAGTCAATGTTGTGTATTCAGGCTAGGATATATATGCATTTTTCTTTTTAATATAATACTCTCTGAGGACAGAACATCTTTCTAAATGGATGTGTCATACCATTACTTGGTAAGACATGAATGATTATAGCCTTAAACTGGTAATACACCTTCCTGCCACAAATATAGGACTATGATGCTGTATAATGTTGACATTTATAGCCACTTTTATAGACTTTATCTCGAATCCTTGAGTGGATACAGAGTATATGGCACATCTATTTTAAAGTGCCTGTGTGTGGACAAGCACAATCACTATTATGTGATGAAAAGTGTTATAGACTTCAGTGTTCCATTATTGTGGATTGTTTTAGAACCAAAGTGGATACAGACTTGAGTCAATCCTTCTATGCTAATAGAAAATGGTGGCTATAACCATGTTCTCAGGTGGCAAACCCAATCAAAGGTCCTTATAATTAATTTGATGATAAATACTATTTATGTAAACCTTGAATTTTACCAGGTATATTAAACTCAAAATCATCATAATTGTTGCATAAATGATACTGCTTTTCTTCAGTGTTACAGAAAGATGAGACATTATGGCTTAGAAAATTTTCAAGATAATTAAAGTTTAAACTTCAAAATGTAAAGTGTTTTTATTTAATCTAAGATTGATAGGAACACTTCTGTTAAATATTCTTTGGCTTTAATAAAGCATTCTGAAGATATGTTTACCCTATATTGATGGCAGAGTTTTACTAATGGGCATGTTAATCATGAAATTATTATAGTAACAGATAATGTTAATATAGCACCTACTATGTGAAGGACAAAGTTTTTGCATGTATTAGTCTTTATAGTAATCAGAACAACTTTATGAGATAAGAACTATTACAACATCTGTTTTACACACTAAGGAACTGAAACAGAAAGATGAGTTGACATGCTCTTTGTCACAGAGTTAGTTGTGATATCCACCTATGATCAGGGGTCATTGAGGTGTATATACTTTAAATTTCTGTATCTGAATTTCTCTAGTGTGGAGATGTAGGTTGGTAGAAAGAAATTGTTGTTTGGTTATGCCTTTTATTCTTTATTCCCACTGATATTTGGAAATGCTAATCAAGTTCCCTTATATATGGCTAAATTTGGTAGTAAAGTTGTCCTGAAAATTAATGATTTCAGAATTTACTCCTGAGGGTGTTCTATGAAAAAGGAAAGAAATTATATGTTATATATTAAAACAATCCATCCTTTATAATGGGATCCTGGAGAAGACAGACTGTGCCAGGCAAGTTTATTTGAGTGCCTTGAACCAATTTTTAATTTGTTATCCTTCTCTGAGATATATATTGTATAAAAATACATAGAGTATATAGATATGCCATCTATAAGAATATATATAGATATATAGCATATATAGATATAATGTTCTATTTATGGAGTCCTGTAGTAGAAATTATAATTTTATCTAATTTTCTGAATTCTTAGTGATATACAGTCAACAATGGGAGATTTTGCGCATGTACTCATGCAATGGGATGATACAGAGAGCTGAGACTTAGGCACACATAGAGGAAAAGAAACATATAGAGAAGACAAAAAAGGGGTGCCTGGGTGGCTCAGTTGGTTAAGCAACTGCCTTTGGCTCAGGTCATGATCCCGGAGGCCCCGGGATCGAGTCCCACATCGGGCTCCCTGCTCGGCGGGAAGCCTGCTTCTCCCTCTCTCACTCCCCCTGCTTGTGTTCCCTCTCTGGCTATGTTTCTCTGTCAAATAAATAAATTAAAAAATAATAATAATAATAAATAAGACAAAAAAAAGCTATGAGTCCTACTCATTGTCACTCTGCCATTCTTCCTTTCTTTCCACGCAAGTTTGAGTAATACAAGTGAATCATTGTATACTGTATTATTTTGAGCTTTGATGAGTGAAGCTATTTTCAGTAAACTTGAACTTTCTGGGTTATAAGCATCAAAGAAAGCTCAGCCCAAAAGCACCTGATGTAACAGATTGTGTTGCTTGGCCTCCAGTTTAAGAGTCATCTTCTGAGATCTCTCCTATGTTTATCAAATATAAAGTAAGAAAAATACAAACTGTGATGCTATTATTAACTCTGTTAGACAACTCTGTCACTATCCTAAATGTTCATTTCTGTCAATCATAGCATTCTAACTAAGTACGTCTCTCTGAAGTTTTATTGTAGAAGTGCTATAAGCAAAAAAAAAAAAAAAGGAAGTGCTATAAACAAAACTTTTATCTTTCTCTATAGACTTTGTAGAGGTATGAATATTATTTTAATTAATAGTATCATTATTTCCAACAACGTTCTGATTTCTGCCAGACTCACTCTGATATATTCTTTATCCCTTCTCTCTGCTGGATCAACAAATAAAAATAGTGTTGAAAGTGTGGTCTCATCAGAGTAGTATATAGAAGAAAATACGTTTTCACATGTGCATCATTAATGGTTTAGAAAGAATGGATATATTCTTTAGGAAGGAACTGTGACAAGTGTTAATTAAAATTTCTTACTAATTCTTCTTTGTCTTTTTCTTTTTTGGTACACTTAAAAGCAAAGTGTAACCATGTGTTTGGTTAACAATAAAGCTGTACCTTACTGCAAAGGAGACTGAAGGCATATCTGTAAATAAAAATCACATCTACCTATCCATTTTAATCTTTAGCATTGCATGAAGAATTTGTTTTCACCGTTACTGCTAGATGTATAGGTCAAATAAAAGCTAGTTGTAGTCATTCCTTGATAAAATGACCTGCAGGCAACTTCTTTATTTTAGAGTTATTTGGTGTATTTTGTAATTCAAATAAGCTAGACTCACCAGCCCAATTTTTGATATAATGTAAGTATTTTGCTTGTAATGTATTGTATCTTTAACTGCATATTTGAGGAAAGAATTATAGATACCAAGAAACCACTGAGTTGAAGTATGTGTGGCTAGGTGTCTTCCTTACCAGACTCTCCTCACTCGGATGGCTCTGGTTTCTGCCTTTTTCTCTATACAGGATTTGTAGTTAGCACAATGTACGACTTATCACTAGAATTGTGTAATTAATTAATCAGTGAAGATGGAACCAAGTCCAGCTTAAGCATTTCCTCATGCCGTGGCCATGAGTAAGCCACTGAACCTCTCCCTTCCCAAGTACCATCATTTACATAATGTGAGCACTGGCATAGACTGCCTTCCCCTCCTCATGTACTTTGATCACAGAATTTTATAGGTAAGATTAAATACCTAGGAAATAATTATAAATGGTGCACAATTCAACTGCATATAGTTTCATCCATAATTTGTATTACAGAGGAAAAGAGGTCTGCAAAAAGGCTCCAGTATTTTTATTCAGAAATATTTTCTAAAAATTATGTCAGAGAGAGAGAGAGAGAGATTGAGAAAGAGTGTACATTTGCATCAGTTTTGGAAATTAACACCTGATTAATGGAAGACACCAGTCTTCCATAATAGTAAAAAGATGAGAAGAGATGGAAGTTATTTACAAGATTCTTGAGTAACAAAATAGAAGAAGAGAGATACAAGATAACTTATGGTCAATTGTAGATACTGAAGACTGAGGAATTATTACTGAATCGCTGAAGACCTTCAAGTGTGATGGTGCATGAGATTACATGTAAGGATCATTTGCTCCATTTTATGACTCTGTCACTTAAAAGATCAGAACTTTCCACCCTGTGAGGCTAAAAGTTTGGCTTGGTTTATGGGACATGTGCCAGCTGGCCAGGGTATTAAAATATCTGCTTCTTCAATGAAACTTGTGATAATGTATGATCCTCAGTCTATTTTTAAAACAAGACTCATCTAAATGCGTCTTAGCACCAATGCCTGAGGAACAGAAATAAATGTAAACTATCTGGCAATCAAATTAATACTGGCTTGTTCTGGTGGCAATAAGATTTTGGACTCAATGGACTAGTAAGCTTAGTTATTCCTATAGTTCCAAAAAATTTGCTAGAAAGATAGTTTAATTATTTCCAGACATCCTTTTGATAAAAATAAAGGAAGAATTGTTTTATTAGGAAAGTAGAGGAGGTTAAGGAAGGCACTTATAAGAAGTAATTTATTTTAGTTTTTGTGTAGAACTTAGAAAACATATAACTTGCACCAAAACAATAAGATATCTAGGAATAAATCCAATAAAAGAGGTAAAAGATCTGTGCTCTGAACACTACAGATAATTTGTGAAAGAAATTGAGGAGAACACAAGGAAATAGAAAAGCCTTCTATGTTCATTGTTAAGATGTCTATACTACCCAAAGCAATCTACATATTTGATGTGATCTCTATCAAAGTACCACCAGCATTTTCACAGAGCTAAAACTAATAATCCTGAAAATTTGTATGGAAACACTGAGGACCTAGAATAGCCAAAGCAATTCTGAAAAAGAAAAACAAAACTAGAGGCACCACAATTCTTGATTTCAAGCTATATTATAAAGCTGTAGTCACCAAGACAGCATGATACTGGCACAAAAAAACATCACATAGATTTATGGAACAGAATAGAAAACCCAAAAGTGGATCCACAAATATTTGGCCAATTCTTCAACAAAGTAGAAAAGAATATCCAATGGAAAAAAAGAGAGTCTCTTCAACAAATGGTGTTGGGAAAACTGGACAGCAACATGCAGAAGAATGAAAGCGGGCCACTTTTTACATGACAGACAAAATAAGCTCAAAATGGATGAAAGACCTAAATGTGAGGCAGGAAACCATCGAAATCCTAGAGAACATGGATAACAACCTCTTTGAGCTCAGCTGTAGCAACTTTTACTAGACACATTGCCAGAGGTGAGTGACACAAAAGCAAAACTGAACTATTGTAACTTCATCAAAATAAAAAGAATCTGCACAGTGAAGGAAACAGTCAACAAAACTACAAAATGGGAGAATATATTTCCAAATGACACATCTGATAAAGGGTTAGTATCCAAAATCTATAAGAATGTATCAAACTCAGTACCCAAAAAACAAATAATCTGTTTGAAAAATGGGCAGAAGACATGAATAGACACTTTTCCAAAAGAAATATCCAGATGACTGACATATGAAAAGATGCCCAACATCACTCATCATCAGGGAAATGCAAATTAAAACCACAATGAGATACCTGTCAGAATGGCTAAAATTAACAGCACAAGAAACAACAGGTGGAAAGGATACAAAAAAAGGGAAATGACACTTGCACTATCAGTGGGAATGCAAACTGGTGCAACCCGTCTGGAAAACAATATGGAGGTTCCTCATAAAGTTAAAAATAGGACACTCTATAACACAGCAATTGCACTACTAGATCTTTACACAAAAGATACAAAAATATAGACTTAAAGAAGTAAATGCACCCCAATGTTTATAACAGCATTATCAACAATAGCCAAACTATGGAGAGAGCCCAAATGAATAAAGAAGATGTGTACCGTGTACCACATCTTTATCCATCAGCATTCTCTCTCTCTCTCTCTCTCTCTCTCTCTCTCTCTCTCTCTCTCTCCATATATATATATATATGATTTTATATATATATATATTTAAATATATATATTAAAAGTCAGAGAAAGAGAAATACCACGTTATCTCACTCATATGGGGAATTTAAGAATGAAAACAAATGAACATAGCAGAAGGGGGGAAAGAAAAAAAGGACAGAGGGAAATCAGTCATAAAACTCTTAATTGTAGAGAACCAACTGAGTGATAGAGGGTAGTGGGTCAGGCATCAGCTAGATGGGTGATGGATATTAAAGAGGGTATTGTGATGAGCACTGGGTATTTTATATATGTTATAAATCACTGAGTTCTACTCCAGAAATCAAAAGTTGCCCTATATTTTAACTGAAACTTAAAACAAAACAAAAACAAAAACAAAAAAACCCCACCAAAACCACCAAAAGAGAAAACTTATCTTACTGTATTGCCTCAAATGCCCTTCTTTTAGAGGCTACTTATCAACACAATATTGCATTTTTCAAATTTATTAATATATACAGGATAATATATTTTAACTGTATTTGATCTTCAAAAAGCATAGCTTATCATTTGAAGACTCTGCAATTCATACTAAAGTCTCTACTAAGTCTCTATACTTAATTTTTTAAAATCTTACTTTCTCCCTTTACACACACACACATGCGCACACACACACACACACACACACACAAGATGGGCATTGAAATTTATTTAAATTTCAAAAATCTTTGAATTGAATATTCATTTATGCATAAGACTTTTTAAGCACATATTTCATATATTTTGGATGAATACCAAATGATGGGCTGGCTGCATCATGTGGCATTTAAGCTTTTAAGAAGGTGACAAAGTGTTTTCCAAAGTGCCTAAAACTTATCATATTCCCACTAAAGCTACTTGAGAATTCCAGTTCACATTGTTGTCAACCTTTGGTATGGTCATTTTTTGAAAACTTTTTGCCATTCTCATAGTTGCATATTTGGTATTTTATTATACTTTTATTTGCATTTCCATAAAGGTAATGATGTTGAGCATCTTTCCATGTCTTTATTTCTAATCTATATTTGTTCTCTTGTGAAATGTATGTTTAAATATTTTGTCCTTTTGCCGGCAGTGGGGGTTTAAACCATGGAGTTCAAGAGTTTTTATACATTCAACACAATTCTTTCATCAGATATTTGTCTTATAAATGTTTTCTCCCAGTTTGTGGCTTAATGCTTTTCATTCTCCTTTTAGTGTCTTTTGAAGAAGTAAATTTTAAATTTTGACAAAATCCAACTTATCAAATTATTCCTTTATTGACTGTGCTTTTGCTGTTATATCTAAGAAATTTCCTATCATAGGAGTTGGGAATTTTTTTTTTCTTAAAGGGCCAGTTGTAAGCAACTTAGGCTTTCTATCCATATAGCCTCTACCTCACTAACGATTTTTGTACCTGTAGGGTGAAAACTGACACACACAAAAAAGTATAAATGAATGAATATCATTGTGCTCCCATAACTATTTACTAAAATTTGGTTTTCACACATTTTATGTGCTATGAAATAGTGTTCTTTTTAAAATTTCTTTGGTCATTTAAAAATGTAAAAAAAAAAAATTCTTAACTCACACATTTTAGAAACATAGGTAGGGAGTTGAATTTGACCTGTGGGCTATAGATGGCCAACTAGTAACCTGACACAGGTCACAGTGATTTTCTCCTATGTTTTCTTGTAGATGTTTTATATTTTGTTTTTTTTTTGTGTGTGTGTGTGTGTGTGTTTAGTAAGGTTATGATTCGTATGAATTGATTTTTGAATGTGATAACAAATCTTAGGTTGAAGTTCATTTTTTTGCAAATTATCTAATTGTTTCAGCATCATTTGTTGAAAGAAGTGTACTTTTTCACTAAATTCCTTTGTACTTTTCTAAAGAATCATCTGTCAGTTATATGTGAGTCTATCACTGGAATGGTGTCTGTCTGTTGACCTACTTCTCTGTCTTAACATCAGCAACACAACAGCTTGAATTAAGTCTTGAATCATTAGTGTTAGTTCTACAACTTTGTTCATTTTTTCAAATTTAAATTATTTCATGGATATATGACCATTTAGGTTTTCTCTTCTTTTTGAGTGAACTTTATCTCTCAAGAAATTTTTTAATTTCATCTAAGTTACCAAATGTTTTGGAATAAAAATTTTCACAGTATCCACTTCTTTTTACATTATCTATAGTAATGTCATTTCTCTTATCCTGATGTATGTAATTTGTGATTTTTCCATTGTTCCCTCACCATTATGGTTAGAAATTTTCAACTTTATTGATCTTCTCAAAGGCATTTGATTCCGTTGATACTCCTCATTTTTTTTGTTTTCTATGTAATCAATTTGTGTTGTGATCTTAAATATTTTCTTTCCTCAACTTGTTTTCAATCTACCCCATTCTTCTTCTTCTCCTCCTCCTCCCCCTCTTCCTTCTCCTCCTTCTTTTTATTATTCCCCTTCCTCCCACCTTCTCCTCCTCCTCCTCCTTCTCCTCCTTCTCCCCTCTTCCTCCTCCTCCTCCTTTCATCTT
>PITA01004631.1:89151-115418 GCA_004023965.1 Spilogale gracilis | reverse complement strand
CTTAAAGTGTGTTTTGAGCCACCTGCTTCAGAAACAAGTTGTTTCAAATGTCACTCCCTGGGCCTGTTGGTGATCCTAATGCATATTAAAATTTGAGAATCACTACTTAAGCAGGTGGTTAAATTGACCCTGTTTTTAAAGCACCTCACTTGTTCCTTAAATTATAGGGAGGGTCTTGGGACAGATGGGTCACTGCCTGAGATCAAAGCAAACAGTGATTGGAAAACCAAAGTAAGTCCCAGTTGTTCCTCTCCGAGATACCGGTGCTGTGTCCTCCTAGAACATTCCAGCCAGGCACCTGCAGCTGTTTGCCTGCCTGGGGGTAAACCGCCTGGCGGTTCCACTCCCCCTACACTGCTTATGTATTTAATGACTCGGGACAGGGTGTTAATCTGGCTGGCAGTTTATGTGACATCTTCCAGTTATCCAGATCAGAGTTTATAATTAGTTTGGCTTTGGCCTCACCACATAGAAGAGACTTGTCATTCAGAACCTCTTTGAAACCACCAGCCACACTGAAAATCAATCTGCTTATGGCTTTCTGATAGCTCTCAACAGTTATAATTACATCTGTGAAAAGCAAAGCTGCCTTATAATCTGTTCTCATATTTTTTTTTAAGATTTTTTTTATTTATTTGACAGAGAGAAACACAGCCAGAGAGGGAACACAAGCAGGGGGAGTGAGAGAGGGAGAAGCAGGCTTCCTGCTGAGCAGGGAGCCAGATGTGGGACTCGATCCCGGGTCTCCGGGATCATGACCTGAGCTGAAGGCAGTTGCCCAACCAACTGAGCCACCCAGGTGCCCTCTCATATTATTTTTTCCAGCAGCTTCCACAGACTTGGTAGTGATTTGGATGTTGACTGAATGATGCCGAGGGCGGGTCATTTTAGCCCTCGGCAGTCCTAGCACATGGTGCAAGGAGGATCCTAGTCAAGTCCGAAAGCTAAGGCACCCGTGTTTTCTAATGATTTCCGGTAAATAAGAAAGCCTCCATGAATGTTCGGTGGATTTTACTGAAGAAGGGCCTTACTCTTTCAAGTTAGAAAATGTAATGTTCAACAGAGAATAGGAATGGCGCTTTTCTCAGGTCGCCAGAATACTCACTTCCTGAAGGTTCCAGTTACCGGGGCTAGGAGCTGAGGGGAGGGGAGCCCTGCCAGGGAACCCGCCTGTTCCCACGGCACAGTTTTCCTTTAAGGATTGATGGCCCTGCATAGGTTCGCTAGGATTGTTGTAAGGGAAACGTATCGCCTCATGCTTCTGGAGGCCAGAAGCCCGCCATGTTGCTAGTGTTGCCTCCTTCCCAAAGCTGTGAGGGAGAATCTGTCCTACCTTGGTGGTTTGAGGTCTCCGGCATTCCTTGCCTTTAGAAGCAACACCCCAGTCTGTGCCCTGACCCCCACACAGTGTTCTCCCTGTGTGTCCATCTGGATTTGGGTTACACGGCATTAGAGCCCACCTGACTCTAGTCCGAGTGCAGCCTAATTCTATCTGCAATGACCCTCTTCCCAAATAAGGTCACGTTCTGAGATACAGGGGGACTAGGGCTTCCACATCCAAATTTTAGGGAACATGATTCAACCTGTAACACCATTTCTCTGAGTAACGCTTTGCTTTTCTAGATTTTTTTTTCCCAATCCTCATAACAAGGAAGCATAAAGAAGGGGCAGCATATCTAGCCACCAGTCACTGTCTGTAGGACTTAGGTCGCTGAGCTGCGGTGTATCATACTGAGGTTGGGAACAAATTCTCTCCTGGTCATTTTCTCTTAAACCCCCGATTGGTCCCATCAGCTTACATAGCAAAGGGCATTTCCATTTCAGCATTTCTGTTATGCTCCTCTAATCTCAAACTTAAGTTTTCTAGGGAAGTTGAGAGGAGGGCCAGCTGGGCTAAGAATCTAAGCTTTCAGAAGCTAGAAGGACCTCCTCAGAGTCAAAGCCCTGGTGTTTATGGGGAGGAGGCAGAGCCCAGGGCCCTTAGACAGCTCACCCAGCCCCTTGGCCCCCATGCGTCCCCACAGCGCACACGGTTTCTAAGTGCCAGCTTGGTACCGGAACTCAGCTACCCCAGCCTCTTGTTCTAGCTCATTCTCCCATACACCGTACTGCTTCTCCCAGCCATGGAGGCCATGGGGCCCCTGGGATTTAAGAGATGCCCCACCAATTTCCTGTTGCCTTTGTGGTGCCTGCTGGCTGGAGAGGCCAGTCCCCTTGGGTTTAGCACACACCCCTTAGCCGGGAATGTTTTGTGGGTTGCTTGCGTAAGAATGAGTCTTATCCCCCTAAGCCTTCCCTCTGGGACCTACTTAAATATATTCTCTCTCAATTCCACGGATAAGCCCTCTGGGAAGAGATTGAATTCTGATACTAAGGTCTGCAAGATATGGACAGAAAACGTGTTTTCCAGGCAGCCTAAGAGATTCAGTGTTATAAAGTCCCGGAGAAATAACTTTGTCAAGGTTTTTGGTTTCACATTCTATAGTACTGATATATGTACTTACTCGGTGTTTAGCCTTTATCATGTATTTCTCCCACTTGTTTTCCTTTATTTTTTTATGTTCGTCACCATACAGTGCGTCATTAGTTTTTGATGTAGTGTTCCATGACTCATTGTTTGCGTCAAACACCCAGTGCTCCCTGCAATCAGTGCCCTCCTTAATACCCGCCACCCGGCTCGCCCATCCCCACCCCCTCCCCTCTGAAACCCTTGGTTTGTTTCTCGAGTCCACAGTCTCTCATGGTTAGTCTCTCTCCCAGGTTTCCCTCACCCCTTCATTTTTCCCTTGCTTCTCCTAATGTCCTCCATGCTGTTCCTTATGTTGCACAAGTGAGAGCGTATGATACTTGACTTTCTCTGCTTGACTGACTTCAGTCAGCACAATCTCCTCCAGTCCCATCCATGTTGATACAAAAGCTAGATATCCATTCTTTCTGATGGCCGAGTAATATTCCGTTGTGTATATGGACCACATCTTCTTTATCTATTTGTTGAAGGGCATCTCGGCTCCTTCCAGAATTTTAGCTCTTGTGGACTTTGTTGCTATGAACATTGGGGTGCAGGTGCCCCTTCTTTTCACTACATCTGTCTTTGGGGTAAATACCCAGTAGTGCAACTGCAGGGTCATAGGGTAGCTTTGTTTTTCGTTTTTTAAGGAATCTTCACACTGTGTTCCAAAGCGGCTGCACCAACTTGCCTTCCCACCAACAGTGTAAGAGGGTTCCCCTTTCTCCGCAGCCTCTCCAACACTTGTTTCCTGCCTTGTCATTTTTTGCTGTTCTAACTGGTCTAAGGTGGTACCACGGTGTGGTTTTAATTTGAATTTCCCTGGTGGCTAATGAGGATGAACATTTCTTCACGTGTCTGTTAGCCGTCTCCCACTCTGCTCAAAGACCCAGGAGTGCGTGAACAATTTACCGACTTAGCTTTGGCTTTTGGCGTGGTACCTACAACAGGCCAGGTGTTCAGTACACATCTGGATGAACAATTATAGTTCAGTGAGTAAAAAAGTAGATACTGTTCTTGATGCTGATCGTTCATTATTGAAATATATATATATATATGTGGTAACACCCACAAGTTTCAAGTGTGTTGTTCCTCGAATTTGGACAGATGTGAACACGCAAGTAACCATCACCTAGATCAGGATAAAGAACATTCCCATCACACCAGAAAGTTCCCTTCTGCCCCTTCATGGTCAGGACCCCGAGGTCATGGAGACATTCTCCCCCATTTTCTTCGGGAAGCTGAACATTTTTGGCTTTCCCATGTGGTCTGTGATCCGTCTCAAAATAATTTCCATGAGTGGGGTATCACGTTCCTGAGGCTGTTCTTTAATGTCTGTATCTGTCCACGTAAGCCAGTCGCGACTAATGTCCAGTAATGGGTTGGCCATTTAGAAAGGATCCACAGGTCTCTGTTCTCGCACAGCTGGCGCCGTGGGTGCGGCCGGGCGCTGCTCCTCCGCGGGGCGGCCATCCGGGGGCAGTGGGGGGCATGGCTCCACCTGTCCGCCCGGGCTACAGCCAGGGGCCGCCCCGTATTACCTGGGCTCCGGGGAGTCCGTCTTCGTACTCACATTACAAATAACTAGGACGAGCCCCAACCTCAGGGCGTATGGTTACTGATTAGATGAAGTACCGCGTGCGGTGTGGTGGGCAGGGCGCTGGGAAGAAAAATAGATCTCCTAGAGATGTGTGGTGGGAAGGGTCCCCGAACTTGAAGGAGGGTTCCTTTTCGGAAGAGGTTGTCCCTGTAGAGAAAGGAGAGGAGAGAGAGACACACGCACACACTGCCAGGCTGGGCTCCCGGAGCCCCCGCGGCTTCCTGTTCCCCCCACGCCTGCACCCAGCAGCTCCAAGCTGGCCTCGGGCTTCACTGGCCAGTCCTGGTGCTGCTGTGTGCAGCCAGCCAGCCACAGCCTCCCAGGAGAGGGACGGCCACTCCGCCTGCTTCCGGGAGGAACAGGCAGCCTGCTCGTCTAAAAATAGCAGGAGCGGGGAGAGCACCGCAGAGCAGGGAGCTGCAGCTGTAATCCTGGCAGAAAAGGCGGCCAGGCAGAGTGGAAGCAGCAGACCCGGCCACCCAGAGCCCGCGGAGCACCAGGGCAGGTTAGGAAGGTGACTGGTGCAGCAGTCGGAGGCAGTGACGTGATGGTGGCCCAGGCCTTCCCATTTCTCTGGGGCCACCCTGGGGCGTCTTGCACACTTGCGTGGACCTCACCGTGAGAGCGGGTGGCTCTATCCCGGCCCCCGCGTGGGCTTTGCTGCATGCGGACACTCGGGGCTTCGGGCAGGAACCCCAGTGCCCAGGCCTCAGAATTCCACACCCTGTAGGTGCCTCAGCCTCCCCCCCACCACCACGGCCCCACCACCGCCAGAGGGAGCGCTCCTGAGAGAGGCATGTGCTTCTTAACCATCACGTCACAGGTGTCTGAGCCAGGCAGCCTGCATCTCTAGGGCTGAACAAGGATTTGCAGCTTTTGAGAGAGACAAGGCTGCACTTGGCGGGTTTTTGTACAGATAGAGTTTTCCTGTCCACTCCTCTTGTCAGTGAGTGTTCTGATAGCTAAACTGAGAATAGCAGAACAGGAACTCTTTGCAAAGCGTTAAGAGAACCGTGTCTGTGCACGCAGCCGTCGTCCAACCCCCAGAGGGAAGGTTCCTGGTGCTGCTCCTTGTCGTTCCTACAGGAGAGCGTGATTGGGCATTCGCTCTCGTCTGCATTATCTGACTGGGCTCTCCTGATGGCCCTATGAGACCGGCAGGGCAGGGCCTGTCCTTGTATTTCTACATGGAGAAGCAAGAGCTCGGGCTTGCAACTTGCCCAGACTAGTGACTAATCATCGGAGGGCAGGCCTCTCTCTAAGCCTCCACCCTTAGTCAACACGCTGTGTGTAATCCCTACGGCAGTCTGTTTCTAAAGGGCAAAAGCCCCCCAACATGGAACAACCTGACATGTGGGGAATTTAAGGAAAAAAAAAAAGGGAAAAAGATTCCATTTAATCTTGTTGGGAACATTTTTCTTTGTGTGGCCCAGCAACCATGCCTTTGAATCCAGAGAGGGGAAGAGAACACTCACTCCCTGGTGACCAGTCATTCACAGTATGTACATAGTCATCATAATATACATTCCATGTGTCAGTTTTCTCATTTTAGAATCAATCCATGGACAAGGCAGGAAAAAATGTGGTTATAGCCATAAGATAGACTATAAATAGCCATGACAAAGAGAGATAAAAGAAAGTTGTTGTGCTTTTTTTTTTTAAAGTGGATCTAATACCAAGTGAGAGGAAAGCAGGGACAGAGACCAAATGATCCCGGAAATGTAAGCTCTCCCATATGTGGTTGGTGGAATATAAAAGATCAAGTGTATTATTCAGTTACAAACTAAATGAACTATAAATAGCAAACGCTGAAAGGAAGTACAATGTAGGGGAGGGTCATGTCGTCCTGATGGAATCAATAAATGATGCTTTAGGTTGAGAATACCTTTTAGTCCCTGATTCCTCCAAAGACCTGAAAGGAACCGAAAATGCTAAGAGAGCCATCCCTAGAGAAGCTACCCCCCACCCCCCGGCAGCTGTTCATCACTAAGTCACTTGTATCGTGGGACATATTTTTATTACTTGGCTAGAAGAACCTCAAGGCAGTGAGAGGATAACTTTTAAAGATAAGAAACTGTGGAGCGTACCATCTGTCCCATGAGCGCGTGCCCTACTTCTCCTCCCGTGAGAATGAGCTATAAAAGCTCCTTAGGTCTGCAAACAGAAATCTGAGGGTTCCCGGCTAGCACACCGTTGAGGACTGTTCTCAGCAGTCCAGCCAGACTAATGCTCTCCCATGAAGCCAAACTAATGGTGGTGGTAACAGAAAGGAGCATTTTTGTAAGTGACAGAGAGGCCTGTATGACATCAGAGAACCTGCTCTGCTCTCCGGGGAGTGCTAGGAGGATCCGAAATGCCACCTCCTGCATAGCTCTTACCTACGGCAGGCTTGCAGGGGTTGCAGAGGGCAGAGCCCAGAGCAGCTGTGAAGGACAGGCAGCTTCTCTGAATCTACAAGCAAAGAACACAACTGGATGGGATTAACAGTTTCCCAAAAGCCTTGTGGCCAATTAGGCTCAGTCGGCCCTCAGACAGTCTGAAGGGAGGGAACCGCGGCAGGAGTTGGTAGTACAGAACCCCGGCAGGCAGCCAGACTCTTAAACCTAGTCACAGGATGTTGCTTCTAGAAATGGATCTTCCCAAGCTGCGAGGCTGAGGAGTGGCAGGCTCTCTGACACAGTGGTTGGGTTTGGAGAGCACGTGCTCCCAAGAGACCTTCTCTCACTTATAGGGACCCTGATAAAGAAATATGGAAAAAGCCAAATCAGAAATTGATCCCAGACGGGCCTGTGCCCAAGAAACCAACAGTACGGTGGACAGGACTGCAGAGCAAGAATCTCACACATCCCACCCCCCATGTCAGAAGGGAAGAGAAACAAACATGAAATTGATCCCTTGTGTGACATTTAATTGAAAATCCTTTTTAGAACCAATCTTTACAACCTGAGGCATCTTCAAGGAAGGAGGAATTTGCTGCAGTCTATAGATGCCTTTTAGTTAGGTTGGATGGTTTATTCCTGTATTAGGTCCTTATTCTTTTAATATTTACATTTCATTAATTTTTTTAAATAGCAATAGACATTAATATACACATTCAAGTATATAATAAAAGGGTTCTTTTTTTAAAGATTTTTATTTATTTGACAGAGAGAGAGCTCACAAGTAGGCAGAGAGGCAGGAGAAAGCAGGCTCCCCACGGAGCAGAGAGCCCGACGTGGGCCTCGATCCCAGGAGCCTGAGATCGTGACCAGAGCCCGAGGCAGAGGCTTAACCCTCTGAGCCACCCAGGCGCCCAATAAAAGGGTTCTTAATCACAAATACTGTTTTATGTGAGGCACTTTTTAATTAGGAAAGATACAGCTTTGGGGCACCTTGGTGGCTCAGTCGGTTAAGCATCTGTCTGCCTTAGGCTTGGGTCATGATCCCGGAGTCCTGGGATCAAGTCCCACATATGGGGCTCCTTGCTCGTTGAGGTGCCTGCTTCCCTACCCACCCATCCCCCCGCTTGTGCTCTCTCCCTTTCTGACAAATTAAAAAAAAAAGACAGATAAAGCTTTATCTTCAGTGGCATCTATAACCTGTACTACTCTCTTTGCTAAAAATGTAACAGAATGTGAAAATGTAGTATTATTATCGGTTTCAGCCAAAGCCCAAAACAAACCTGCAGGAGTTACAAGGCAAGTGGCTGAAAACTAATTGCACCACTGGTAGCTGACCATCCCCCGATCTTCACAAGAGGTTAGAGAAGCCAGGAAATGAGTGTGCAGGCTGCGTGTGTTCCGGAGAAAGGGCAGCCAGGGAGCGGGGGTGCACGCCGCGGAGGCTTCCACGAGCAGGCTAGTGCGCCCTGGACTAGAGGGGACAGACCTGCATCCCCAGGTGTCTGACGCTTGCCTGAGATCCTTAAAACTCCAGTGGCCAGATGACCCACGCCACTCACTCACTTGTATCTAAGTATTTATCTCATTGTCTGCCTCCGTACCGTGTAAATTCCGTGAGGTGAAAATCCTGATTTTCATCCCCACTCCATCCTAGCACCCAGACCACAAGATATACAAGTGGGGGTTTGTGCTGACATTCATTAATGTTTCCAGCCCCCCTGCCTGTCTGATATTCTCATTTACTGTGCGGGAACCTGGAGCTCAGGAGGCTGAGGACAGAAGTCAGGGCTGACTCCTCTAATTCCAGGCTCCCGTTCTGCCGCTGAGGCTCTAGCAGCCCAGGTACCTGTTTTCCTGAAATGCATTGTCTTGGAGGCAAGGGACCGGCCAGGTCTGTACTCTGATCTCACTCACGAGACTGTCATCCTCCTAACTCAGTAGGTAAAGGAAGATTAGTGAATCGGTTCCATAGCTTTCACTCAGTGCCCAGATATGTTAATATCAGGTTACTCTGAATGTACTTACTGGGCCTTACTGTAGACATGCCTGGTCCAGGGCTAGATGGATATTTTACAGAGTTGTTTCCTGGGTCATTTCTTTTAATTAAAATGTTAGAAGCTTAAATAACTATAACTCTTGTTCAGTATTATTCTCTTTTGATTGTAAAATTAATTCATGTAACAGGGGCGCCTGGTGGCTCAGTCGTTAGGCGTCTGCCTCTGGCTCAGGTCATGATCCTGGGGTCCTGGGATGGAGCCTCCACATCTGGTTCCCTGCCCAGCGGGAGTCTGCTTCTCCCTCGGCCCCTCCTCCCTGCTCATGCTTGCTCTCTCTCAAATCTCTCTAAAGAAAAAATAACTTCCCATCTTCACCATTTTTAAGTGTACAGTTCAATAGTCACGTACACTTGTGTTATTGTGCAAGCAATCTCCAATTTTCGTCTTGCAGAACTGAAAAACTCTGCCCCCATCCCCCACCCTCTGCCCCTGGCAACCTCCATTCATTCCCCTTTCTGCCGCTGTGAATTTGACAAGCGTAGGTACCTCACTGAAGTGGAATTACACAGTATCTGTCTTTTAAGGCCTGGCTGATTCCACACAGCATAATGTCCCACAGATTCACCCACGAACATGCAGCAGAATTTGCTTCCTTTTCAAGGCTGAATAATATTGCGTTGTGCGTATCAATTTGGTTTATCTGTTTATCCATCAGATTCGGGTTGCTTTCCCCTATTGGCTGCTGTGAACGCAGGTGTGTTCATTTGGTAAGGCTTCCCTAATAAATACCCTAGACGAAGCTGCGTGAACACAGCAATTTCTTTTCTCCCAGTTCTGAGGGTTACAAGTCCAAGATCAAGGGGGCAGCAGAGCGGATTGCTCCTGAGGCCTCTCTCCTTGGCTGGTTGATGGCTGTCTTTTCCCCTCTCTTCACACAGTCTTTGTTTGAAACCCTTTTTAAAAATATTTATGAGTGGGCGCCTGGGTGGCTCAGTGGGTTAAAGCCTCTGCCTTCAGCTCGGGTCATGATCTCAGGGTCCTGGGATCGAGGCTCTCTCGCGGGGAGCCAGCTTCCCCCTCTCTCTCTGCCTGCCTCTCTGCCTATTTGTGATCTCTCTGTCAAATAAATAAAATATTTTTTAAAAAACATTATGAGCAGGCGGGGCAGCAGGGGGAGTAGGAGTAGACTCCACGCTGAGCACAGAGCCCCACGTGGGGCTCACTCTCAGCACCCCGAGTTCATGATCTGAGCTGGAACAAAGAGTCAGACACTTGACCAGCTGAGCCCCAGACGTGGCCCCCCAATCTCTTTTAAGGGCACCAGTCATACTGGATTAGAGCCTCTCCCAATGATCTCATTGAACCTTAGTAACCGCTTTAAAGACCTTATTTCCAAATACAGACACATTATGGAGTGCTGGGCATTAGGACTCTGAGATATGAATGGGGGCTTGGTGGGGCGGCAGAGAGACAAACAGTTTAGCCCCTAACACTGGGTAAAGAAATATCTCCGACTATGTTTTCTTCTTCGGGGTCTAGACCCAGAAATGGGATTGCTGGATCATAGGGTGAGTCCATTTTTAACTTTTTAAGGAAGAAAAATATATTTATTTGTAAAGCATGTTCGGCCTACTTTTCCTCAAACCTTTCTGGTCATCTTTCCTCTCCTCAAGCCAAGATCTTCCCAGTCCCATCCAACACTATATGCTGCGTTTGTTTTTGCTGGATCCCGGGATTATTTTCGAGTTCCTAGGCCCATCAGATTTCTAAAATTTCCACTAGAAAACATGCTTAATTGGGAAACAGGATTAAGACCCTAAACTCTACTCCAAGGCAGTGTGACCTTGGGCAAGTCCCTGCACCTCCCTGCCTGGTCCTCAGATCCCTCGTGTGTGAAGTAGACATGCTGGGGCCAGGCAGAGATGATACGATCAGAAGAGGCCAGAGAGTGGGGGGCGCCCTGGAGGGAGGTCCCCGTACCTGTGTGCTCGGCCACAGCAGCTCTCCCGTGACATTGTAGATGGCGCCCCGGGCTTCACGCACCTGCACACATGGCCTATTCAGCCCACAGCATGCCATCGGAGCCCAATTCGTTCGTGTTGCCAGGTCAACTGGAATTCTTTTTTCCCTATTGAGAAAAAGAAAATGACTGGAATCTCTTGAAACAGCTCAAAAATTTGTGATCTGTTCTATCCAATTTCTGATATTTCTGGTACTGTGCACTGAGATCAATTTTCAAACCATGACCCTAAGATGCTTCATGAACCTTTTTTTTTCTTCGTGAACCTTTTTACCTAAGATATTTCATACACTCTAAAATTGACCTAAAGTAAACAGTTTTGTGGTTTGTTTTTTTGGTTTTTTTGTGGCAAATTGTGTATGACTAGAAGCTAATTTTAGAACGTTTTCAACAGCCCAGAAACTCCACACCCACTCTCTAGTCCTCACCCCACCCCTGGCAACCTCTCCTGTGTCTTCTCTCTACATTGGCCTCTTCTGTATGTTTCACAGAAGCGAAATCATACAATACATGGTCCTTTATGACCCCACTTCTTTCATTGAGCGTAAATGTTTTCAAGATTCAGCCATGTTGTTGCACACATAAGTGGTTCATTGTTTCTTATTGCTGAATACTACTCCATTGTAGGAATCACTTCTCCGTCCGTCAGCTGGTGGACATTTGGGCCATTAACACTACGGGACTATCCTGAAGAATGCGCCTGGGAGCGTTCATGCACAAGTTTTGGTGCAGGCATCAGTTTTCATTTTTCTTGGCTCTACGTGTAGGAGTAGAACTGCTGGGTTGTATCATTTTAAGGATCCACAAAACTTTCCCAAAGCTGTTGCCCCTTTCTCCAGTCTCATCAGCTCCCCTTTAGCTCCTGTTCTTGTCTGTCTTTATGATAGCCAGCCCAGTGGGTGTGAAGGGGAGGCTCACTGTAGTTTTTATTTGCATGCCCTTTAGGATGAAAGATGTCTAGCATCTTTTCATGCATGTACTGGCCATTTCTATTTCTTCTTTCAGGACTGTCTGTTCAGATCCTTTATCATTTCTTAATTGGGTGATTTGTCCTTTTATTGTTAGAAGAGTTATTTATATAACCTGGATATAAGTCCCTGTGAGCCTCATTTTCATCCCCAAATAATGCTCAGAATATGCTGTTGAAATAGGAAAGTATTCTCATACATGTGAAAAACAATACAAATAGTTTGATTTTTATCAGATCTGACCATGGAATGCTGAGGAAATCCCATGTTTGTTTTCTGTAATCACGGTGTATTTTAGCTAAAATAATTGGTAAATCCCAGAGAATACCCTCATTTCTTTTCTAAACCATGCTAGCTTACCCATAGTTACCAAAAACAGAAGATAAATATTAGATTGAAAAATATGCACATAATGGATTTACTTCTAGGGGAGTGATTCAGGATCACAACAGGGCAGCAGAAGGAGGAAGAGGACTTTTAGCTGTGTTTTACACTACCTGTAGTACTATGAAAAAAATTAAAAATCTTTTAAAGGTTTTATTTATTCAACAGAGAGAAACAGTCAGAGAGGGAACACACGCAAGGGGAGTGAGAGAGGGGGAAGCAGGCTTCCCGCCGAGCAGGGAGCCCGATGCTGGACTCGATCCTGGGTCTCCAGGATCATGACCTGAGCCGAAGGCAGCCGCTTAACCAACTGAGCCACCCAGGCACCCAAAATAAAAATTTCTTGAAGAAAAATCACTTCCAGGGATGCCTGGCTGGCTCAGCAGGTAGAATATACAACTCTTGATCTCGAGATCATGAGTTCAAGCCCCACTTTGGGCACAGAGCTTAAAGAAAAAGAAAAATCCAGAATATTCTTGGTTTTACCCTCAATCTTGAAAACTAAGGTTTAAACTTCATCAAATAAATGATATATTCATAGAATAAGCCAGCAGCCATTAGGGATTTTTTTAATTATATAAAAATAAAATATGAAACCCCTCCAAACAAAAATCAGAAGCCACCCCCACTTATCTGCTTGCTGGCCACCTTATTTCTAGCTTTGATATTTAAGTAGGTGAGGGCTTCCTCTTCCGTGGCTGCTGTTGTAGCCGTTGAGGAGCAAAAGCCAGTTAAAGCCCATCACGGCCTCATTACTGTTTGTTTGTTTGTTTAAGATTGTACTTATTTGACAGAGGGAGACACAGCGAGAGAGGGAACAGAAGCAGGGGGAGTGAGAGAGGGGGAAGCAGGCTTCCCACCGAGCAGAGAGCCCGATATGGGGCTCGATCCTGGGACCCTGAGATCATGACCTGAGCCGAAGGCAGAGGCTTTAACCCACCGAGCCACCCAGGTGCCCCGCCTCATTACTTTTGACTCAAAAAATGACTTGAGCAATTTTCATCACCACCCGGTGCTTCTTCAAGCAGCACCCTGGGAAGCTGATGGTTTACTAAACCAAAACGTGGTACGGTTTGTGGTATAAAGTCAGCGGTTCGTATGTACAGAAGGAAAATGCTGTGTAGCCCCCAGCCTAGGGCAGGGCAGAGGAGGACTATGCCCTCACCAGCCTCCCATTCAGCAGGGAGGCTCCGACAGCAAGTTTAGAGGCTGGGTCCAGAGTCCGGTTCTCAGACGGGGTGAGCTCTGAGCTGGGTCCTGCAGGGGGTGGGGGGACAGGCCCTGGCCGCGGACGAGGGGAGAGACGGGCCGTCTTCCACACTCCCACTCTTGGGCCTCCTAGCTTGGCCCCACCGGGCGGATGGGGGGGCACCTGCTCTCCCTCCACTGCTGGCAGAGGTCACGTTCCTGCACGGCCTTCCCGTGGAACGTGGCCAGAGGTTAGAAATGGAACTGTGATTTCAGTGGGGGAAAATGTGTGCATTCCTGAGCCCTGAGATTAATTCCCAATTTCAGTACTAGCAATATGGACTAGTGACTTGAACAGTTACCATGATTCTCTTGTCATGATCAGACCGGGTAGTACCCTCTGGGCTCTCCGGTCCGACTGTCCACCTGCGTTCCTGTGGCACTGTCTCCCCAGGGGACACGTCGGCTGTCCTCACGAGCATGTGAGCCAGCGCTCGGGGTCTGTGTGCAGTACGCCTTCGCCTAGCAGTGTGAGCTCACCTTGGAGCTTACTAAACATGCAGACTGACAGGGCTCTGTGTCCCATCAGCTGCATCAAATTTGGGGGTGAAGGGCCTGGGAAAGTGGGTTCTTACCAGCCCTCCAGGGGATTCTGATGCACATTTAAGTTTGACAACCACTGTTTATAATTGGACCTTTCACACCTAAAAGGAAAAGAGAATAGTACAGAGAAAGAAACCAATCCGGACTGTGCACGAGGCTCTCTTTATAAACCCAAAGCAGGAGTGCTCTGAGAGGCGAGCCTCAGCAGTGGGGATCAAATATGCAAAGTCACAGCTGACCAGGGGGCCTCTCGGTGATAGCCCTCCACCCTCACAAGGCCGGGGACCCACAGACCCCTTCTCAGAAATATAAACAAGCATCCATGCAGGGAACCAGAACAAGAAATATAAGGCTAGTACCACCAAATTCCTTAAACTGAAGCGAGCATATCTCAGGTAGGGCCGTACTGCCTTTGAATACTCAGAATCACTTTTTATCCCCAAAAGCTTTCCCAAACGCTACGTCTTTATCTGCCACTTGGAAGTTTCGGTGGCTCTTGCTCTGGACGCCACATGCTCATTCTTCTTCTTTGTCTTTCCAGTAAGGGGTTACCTTCCAGTTCAACGTTTACCTTGGAAGAGGGGACCATCTACTTGAATTCTGAGCCCAACACTCTGGAAATGCAGGATGAGAATGCCTCCGTGCTTGATGTCTATTTAGTAAGTAATTCCTGTTTCTTTCCCTTCCTTCTGGTTTACGGGTGGGCCCGGGTCCCAGCTCATGCAAGAATGGGGTCTGCGAGGCCAGGCAGGCTGAGGTTTTAAAAGAAACCATGACTCCCCCATGCCTTCCACCACTGGCGTGTCTTTTCACAAGCCATGCTTTCACGTGGTTCATGGAGAACATTCCACGCGGGAGGATTTAGCGCAGGAAGCTAAAGCACTCTATGGAAGAAGAGCGCAGACCCCTTAGTTGTGAGGCGAAATGGGGCTCCTCCATGTTAACGTCTGTGACTCCAGTGTATCCGCCCTGTGTCTGAATCTTCTGGAATTCTGGGCTACTTCCTTGCTAAATTGGTAGCTTAAGAGGCCCAGAACTGGGCAGAGGCAAGGAGCTGAGGTCTGCGCTAAAGAATCTTGGCTCTCTCCTTCAGTTTTCACCAACCAGAGGTGTGACCTGGGCAGGGGTCTCTCTGAGCGTCCTCACTTGCCCAAGGAGGGAAATAATGCTGAGCTTCCCGGGCTGCTCGGAGGGTCCTGAGTGAGCACGCCCAGGAACGCCCTCGAGTGCCTGGCAGGTTGTCTGCAGACTTATGTCAATTATTAGATGGAGTCTAGAAGGGTGTATGATGGACCAACCTATGAAAGAGGAAAGGGGTGTTTTCCCTACAAAGTCCACGGCACACACATTCTCCACATCCCTGCACACCTGCACAAAACCGCACGAAAGATGCCAAGTGTGGATTTCAAGTTTTCCACTCTTTGGAGTTGGGCCGGGCACGAGCACGCACAGTCGGGGTCAGGTACCACCTCCGTTGGGGGTGTCTCTTGACCACACACCACCTTCCCCCCCGTGCCCCAACCTGGCCCTCAGTTCCTCACGTATTCTCTACAGGACCTCGATCACCCAAAATGCTGCTCATTATCACAGAGCCCTCCAGCACCTTCTCACCTCTCTCGGAGTAAGCTCCAGCATCCTCAGGGCCCTGCATGGTCTGATCTACGCTGCCTCTCTCTGCCCTCCTTTCCCTGCCTCTGTCTTCTTCACCATTCCAACCACACCGGCTTTGGTATTCCTCCCATAACCAAGTATGCCTCTGCCTCAGGACCTTTGCATTTGCCGTCACTGTCTGAATACACCTTCTTAGCTGACCCAGATGTGCTCCCTCACTTCCTTCAGTCTCAGCCCAAACATCTCAGATAGGCTTTGCTTGGCCCCTTCTATAAAACAGAAGCCCTCTTCCCACAACAACACTGTGAAAGGGCTTTTTTTTTTAAATAACTGCTGAATATCCTGTTTGTAGCACCAACAGAATTTTTTTCCACTGGGCAACCCTCCTCCCCACAGTGCCCCACTTTTTAAAATAAGTTACAGTGCATTTTTAAATCCTTACAGAAGAGTTAGTTCCTCTGTACAACCAAGAAGATAGGGAATTAAATAGGGGGCAGGAGGAATTCAGTAATTTTTTGGCCACAGTAAATTTGAAAAACCAAGTGAAATCTGATTTTCATGAGCTAAGAGTTCATGCTCCTTATAGCTTTAAAAAAACAGATTTGCACCAACCACAGGCATGTGATTCTCCCCAGAGGAACAGAAGACCACTGGGTAAATGGCCTGCTGATCCCAGTTACCCTATGGGTTACCCTTACTCCTTTGCTAGAAAGCTGGTGTCATTAGTCATTTCCATGTTGCTCCTTGATATTCTCCCTTTTATTTGTAAGAAAACTGCTTCTGTCCTTTTATTTGTGTCTCACTTTATTGGGCTTCTGTGCCTTTCTTGGACACTGAGAAGTGAAGCTTTTCAGAAAAAGTTAATGCTTGCCTCCAGAGGTCACAGGGAAAAGCCCCAGTATTCATTGGCGGTGATTCAAAAGCACTTTGAGCAGTTAGAAATGAAGAAAGCTGCAAGTGTAGGACTGGAGGAGGCAGCGGTGGTGGTCCTCTGCCCTGTCTTCCCAGCGCAGGTTCACGGGCATGCGAAGCGAGGGAAGTCAAGCAGCGGAGAAGGTAACGAGGCAACAGAAATTCTCACCAGGTCTGGGGAAAAGCTGATGGAGCCTAATCTTATTTTGGAGCTGAGTAGCTAACTCACAATAAGCTATTTAGCGTTTTTCCATGTTTCCTAAAAGCTGGCAGTATCCTAAACACTTTGTCTTAAACCATTTAATCCCTGCAGCCTGCTATGAAGCAGACGGAGCTCCATTTTAGAGAAAGGAAATGACACACTTGTGATTATCCACTTGCCCCAGGCGATGCAACAAGTAACCCTCAGAGCTGGGATTCCAACCCGCGGAGCCTCGCCCCCAAGTCCCCCGCTCTTAATGACCAAGGTGTGCTGTCTGCATCAGGGATCACACTGCCTTTGCCAGACAGAAATTAGACTCAGAGAAGTTGAAGGATTGGCCCCAAATCACCCAAGGTAACATGCAGAGAGGATAGAAGAGGATACAGGGACAAATTTGGGTAAATAAACATGGGTTGTGGTACATTTCAATTGCAAAGGTCCCGTGAAAAGGGGAGCAGTTCGATGCTGCTGGAGAGCACAGGATTTTGAGCAGTAAGGCGGAGCACTGGAGCGCCTGCCCTGTGCCACCAGCCACCGTCCCGGGACTTGCTTTCTGGACACGGCGGCAGGTAGGGGTTAGGGCGGTCTCCATTCATACAGATAAGGACACGGAGTGAGCTTCCCTTCAGCTAGTTCTCAGAGCTGATGAAGGGCAAGGTGGAAATTCCAATCCCACTCCCTAGGCTCTCCTCCCTAAACCCAGCCCGGTGAGCACCTGTCCCTATGGCTTTGGCACTGGTTCTGCATACAGGTCTCTGAGCCACATTGTTGGAATCCTGTTCCTTGTGAAGCAAAAGATGGACCCAACATGGGGGCGGGGGAGGGAGTTCTGCTGGGAGCAGTGTGTGTAAGGTTCTAGCTTTGATGTTATAGCACAAAACTTCTCACATCTTTTGATACCAGTACATCTTCCAAAGTATTGAGGATCCCACCCAAGAATTTTTGTGTATGGGGGTTCCATCTATATTTTTTTTAAAAATTAAAAATGAGAAAGTTTACTATTGCCTCAATTCAATGTGTAAATCATTCATTCGTTTAAATAACAGTGTTAAGTAAATTTCTATCAAAATAACTATTTGCCAGACAAAAACAAATTAAGAGTGGCATTATATCTGTAAAATCCCTAGCGTCTGGCTTAACCGATGAGGCTGGATTCTCACGGCTATTTCTACATTAGTCTGTTGTCGCAGGGCAGGCACAGCCTTGTACCAACACAGTATTATGCCCATGAGAGGCTGTGGGATTGAAAAGACAGATGATGTCTCCATACCATTAATGGAGACCTGATGGGTCCCCAGAAATCTAGTGCTTTCACTTAGCCCCTTGCCCCACTGCAGAACCCAACAGGACAGAAATTAATTCCACAGAAGCAGGCACCTGGGTTCTATGGCTCTCTCTGCCTCTCATTTGACCTTGACCTTGAATTCAGGGCCTCCGTGTTCTCACCTGTACAATGGATCATTCAGTCACCTCTATGACCCCTTCCAGCTCTGGCCTGCTGTGGCTTCCTCTAAATTCTATGCAGTTCCAATAAGAGAAGGTTTTACTAGAGTAGCTACAGTTCTCTTCCCAGATTTTGCTGTGTCATCCCATCTTCCCCTATCCACTTTGAGTTCTCCTAGCCTAAACCTTCACAGTATTTAAACTTAAATTTTTTGACATCTAGAAAGTTCTGCACCATGAATTTATAATTCCAGGGTTTGTTTTCATGCTGGAGGTTTTTATTTTTTATTTTGCATGCTCTTCCAGTTCTGGATGGATGTAGCTCATTTCCCTCTCTTCGCTATTTCCATTTGCCTCTATACTATGAAAGAGTGAATGGACAAAATAATCAAGAGAAAGGAAAACCTCCCCTTCCTCTGGACCGTATTAGAATCCTCTTCAAAGGCATTTTATCCAGTGACCAAACATGCATTTTCCATTGAATTTTAGTTGATGGCACAAATTAGTATTTGAAAGAATTCAGTAGAGATGAGCAGGCTTTACTGACTGAAAAGGGGCAGTCATGCAGTGTTCATGGGACAGCTAGACCACTTTGTGAATATTCCCCTTAGATATCCTAAGGCTGGGCACGGTCGCTTGTACCCCAGTTCCTAAGGCAGCTTCTCCGCGTGAAATAAAATGCAATTTTGCATCAAGGGAAAGAGGAGCCACCAACAAAATGCAGCTGAGAAATGTGGGGGGGGACTGGCTGGGAGCCGATGAATAAGTGGGGGGTAATGCAATCACTTTTTTCATAACATAGAGGTTTGAGAGATGACCGCCCTTAAACAATGACTTCCTTTTGTCTCAAAGTTATATGCTTTTCTTTTTACACTTTCCCTATTAACATCCTCTCACTAAGAGGTACTTTCATCCAGCTAGGTGTCTCTGCAAGAAGGCTGTTCGAAGTACAAAAATAGCTGTGGGCAAAGGAGAAGAAACAGTTAAGCCATTTCTTCACCAGGCCTGCACTGGAGAGGAACGCTCTCGTGTGCAGCTGGTGGACAGCTTGACAATTTGATGTGTCTTTCGGGTGGCTAATAAGACTCTTTGATCACAGGGCGAAAGGCGGCAGAGAAGTGAGAATGACTGAATTAACAGCTTATCACAGCATTATGTATGAGAAGAGTCTGAGAAAAGAAAAACACTTTAAATTAGGTCACAGGGGTCTTAGAAAACCCACTGGAACTTTCTGGCAAGAGAGATGGCATTTGCGGATTGGGCTTCCGTGGCATGGAGCGTAAAGATTTGTGTGCAGAGTGTCGGGTCCTTTCATCTCTCCGGTCTGAGCCAGATTGGATGCTGTGAGGGGTGTTGATTTGAAACAGGCAGGACAGTTGCTTCTCAACAGAGAGCTAAAACCCCCATCTGCCAAAGGGTTGTGATAGATTTTAGTGAGAGCAAGGGAGGAGAGGCAACCACTGCCTTCGGTTTGTAAGGCATTCAGTCAGAATGCGGTTTCCTTCTGCCATATTGACCACAAGAGTAAGAAATGGAGAGATTTCAGGAAGAGCAAAATAGGACCCTTTGTGTATCTCCAGAAGTGCTTGGCCCTCAAACCACTGATCAAATATGATTTCTAAGACATGTGGACGAGTGGGGAAAAAAATGGATCCCACTCTCTGGCCGCACGGTACCCACAAGTGATTCCCATACGAACACTAGCTTTCAAACCAACGAGGCAAGCCATCAGCCTGCGATAGGAAGTCACCCCTAGGATCATTTTTAAATCCGACCATGTTAAATAACTATTCAAGGATCAGCTAAGGGAACTGGAGTCAGCAGTGGGGTGGCCGCTTGAAGGGCAAGGGTAGATTTCTCGTGTTGGCTTCTGGCGCCACGGGCCAGCTCGGTGCCTGCCTTGGAGGTCGGCTCTGGAGGTGAGCTTGCCTCAGGCTCCTGCTGATGGGGGGAGGAGGGCATCATTTCTCCACCTCTGCCTCCTGGCACTGCCTTCCCCCCCACCTCCCACACTCCCTCCAGAATCTCCCTCCCGCTCCTGTCTTCGCTCTCAGTTTCCGTAGTCTTCCTTGTCACCAGGAGCCAATGTTTACTGGCCTCCTGAGCCTTTCCAACTCTTGGGAAAAAAGCATTTGAGGAACAACAGTCCCTCATGGTGTGACCTTGGAGGCCACCAGGCACTAAGCCTGCAGGACACAAATCGCAAACTCAGCATGAACCATAGTGGGAACAAATGGGAAGGCTAGGGAAAGCGAGTTTAAAATCCTACCCATGGCCCTAGTGAGTTAGGGTATCCTTGTCCCTCCTGTTTGCTCCTGCAGGATCTGGGAAGGAATGGGAAAATCTGGTAGAAGGGAGAAGGTTGCAAGTATTACACACTTAATTTTTAAAAAATGAGGCCTCCCTAAGTGTGGTGAATGAGATGGGGAGGACTCAGGAGGGGAGCTGTAAGGGCTTCGCTTCCCCTGCTTTTGTCTCGGCCGGTGTTTGTTTCCTGGGGCTGCCGACACACCAAGTCCTTAAACTGGGTCACAGCAGTGGAGGCGGGGAGCCCCGGACGCAGGTGTCAGCAGGGCCGGGCTCCATCCATCTGAAAGCGCCAGGAGGAGATCCCTCCGGGCTTCTTCCAGCCTTCGGTGGCTCCGTGTCTTCCTTGGCATTCTTCGCCTTGCGGCACAGCCTCTGCCTGCGGCTTCACGCGGTCTTCTCCGCGCTTTTGTGTGTTATCCCTTCTCCTGTGTGACGTTAGGCAGAGCTGCCACAGACCCTTGCGGGAACAGGGATTTTTGTCCGTGTTCCTGCTTTCAGCGGACCCTACTGCCACCTGCTGGCACAGAGGCGCCTCTGACCGCGGGCGAGAAGGAGTGGCCGACGTCCTTGAATGGAACCCGTAGTGAGAGCAAGTCTGTCCTTCACTGGACCGGTTCCAGCCCTCGCGGGGTGCCACAGGGTCACCCTGCAGGGGTCAGAGGGAGCTCCCTGGGACGGGCCCAGCACCCGCCACCTTTCCAGCTGGACCAGGTGCAAAAGCGCAAGTGCCCTCCTCCCGAGGGTCTGATTGTGCCCCCTCGGCTGTCAGGGCCAGTCCTGCCCAAGCCTCTTGGGCCCCTGGGCAACCTCAGCAGAGTATAGAGCAATGCAAGGTGGACAAATCCTTTTCTTCACTGTGAATCTCTGATAGGTCATCCTTTAGTCTCTCAACTCTTGGGTGGCTGTATATTTTGAAGGAACCCCCAGGAAGAAATAGGATTAAGTATTTTAAAAATCAGAGAGTTTTAACTTAAAAAAAAAAAAAAAAACTTTCTAAATCCCAGTAATGGCTGCTATATTGGTTGCCTAGGGCCGTGGTGAGAAAGTACCACCAACGAGGTGGTGTAGATACGGGAAATTTATTGTCACAGCTCTGGGGGCCAGAAGCCAGAGATGGAGGTGTTCGCAGGGTCAGTTCCTTCTGAGGGCCGTGAGGGAAGGAGGTGTTCCAGGCCTCTCACCTTAGCTTGTAGAGAAGGGTCTTCTCCCTGGGTCCTCAGGGGCTTCCCTGGATGTGTCCAGATACCCCTTTTTGGTAAAGACGTCCATTGTATTAGATTAGGGCTCAGCCTCATGACCGTCTTTCAACCTATCTCTGTAAACACCCTACCTCCAAACAGGGTCACATTGTGGGGTAAGGGTGATTAGGCCTTCAACATAGCAATTTCGAAGAGCTACAGCTCAACCCGTAATGGCTATGGGTCTCTTTGTAAAGAAAAATGGCCAGTAGAAGTGCTGAGACAGAAACGCTTGCTTCTAGTTCCTACCCTCTGGACTGAGGCCAGGGGCCTCTGGCCTCTCTCTGCTTTCCTTCTACCTAGGTGGAAGAGAATCCAGTGGTCTCATCCAAGGGCAGTGCTCCTTTTCAAATGAAACCAAGATGATGTTCCCACCCCCAGCATTTTCCAACTGAGGCATAAGCAAGGGTCAGAGTAAATTCGGTTGCGGCCGCAAGGGGATAGGACATATCAGGTGACAAGATAACCCCTTGGAATTAACGGAAGTCACTCGAGTGCTGAAAAGTCCGGGGTAGAATTGTCAGCCCACAGACACCACTGATGCCCTCAGGGGTCTCTTGGGCTTTTAGAAAACAAATGAATCCCGCAGGGAACTGTGTTAAAACATCCGCTGCTGCCTTCATAGTTTAAAACGATGGCAGGCCACAATCTTCAGTCCGTTCTCCCCTGACATCTACCGTGAGTGCCAACTTTTTTCTCATGTCTTCAGTATAGGCACGATACTGAAGTCCAGGTTTTAGCGGTTTAAGATTTGTGGTGACCCCGTGTTGAGCAAAGCTTTCAGCGCCATTTTTCCAACGGCATTTGCTCCCTCAGTGTCTGTGTGTGATACTCCGGTCACTCTTATAACATTTCCACCTTTTTCATTCTCTTCGTTTGAGTGCTAATAGTCTGGGGAGCCACAGAGCACACCCACATAAGACAGCCACCTTAATGAATGCTGTTCCGACTGTCCCGCCCCACAGCCGGTTCCCCATCTCTCCCTCTCCTCAGGCCTTCCTGTTCCCTGGCACACCACAATATTGAACGTAGGCCAATTAATAACTCTACAATGGCCTCTAAATGTTCAAGAGAAAGGAAGAGTCTCATGTCTCTCACTTTAAGTCAAAAGCTAGAAATGATTAACCTTAGTGAGGAAGGCATGTTGGAAACAGATGAATCAAAAGCTAGACCTCTTGTACCCAACAGTTAGCCCAGATGTGAAGGCAAAGGAAAGGCTCTTGAATGAAACTGAAAGCCCTACTCCACTGAATACATAAATGATAAGAAAGTAAAATGGCCCTGTTGCTCACAGGAAGAAAGTTCGAGTGGTCTGGATAGAAGACCAAACCACCCCTAACAATCCCTTAAGCCAAAACCTATTCCAGAGCAAGGCCTAACTCTCTAGGATTCTGTCAAGGCCGAGAGGTAAGGAAGAAGCAGAAGCCCAGTTGGAAGCTAGCAGGGGCTGGTTGCTGAGGTTTAGGAAGGAAGCCGCATCCGTGGCAACGCGTGCTGACGTAGGAGCTGAGATCGTTCCCAAAGGCGGCTACACTGACCAACAGATTCTCAGTGTGGACAAAACAGTCTTATATCAGAAGAAGACACCACCTAGGACTTACGCAGCTGGAGAACTCAAAGGCTGCCCTGCCAGCTTCAAAGGACAGGCTGGCGCTCTTGCTAGGGGCTAATGGGACTGAAAGTCGAAGCTGGTGCTCATTTACCATTCTGAAAATCCCAGGGCCCTTAAGAACGGTGCCCAGCCTACTCTTCCTGGGCTCTACAGCCGGAACAAACAGCGCCCGTTTCCAACACGGTTTACTGAGTATTTCAAACCCACCGTTGAGACCTACTGCTCAGAAAACAGTCTTCCCTTCAACACATTACAGCCCACAGACAGTGTACTCAGTCACCCAACAGCTCTGATGGAGACGGACAGTGAGATGAATGTTGTGTTTGTGCCTGTTAACAAAACACCCATTCTGTATCCCAGGGGCCATTTTGACTTTCAAGTCTTAAGAAATACATTTCTTAAAGCTATAGCTGCCATACAGAGTGATTCCTCTGAGGGATCTCAGCAGAGGAAATTGAAAATGTTCTGGAAAGTATTTACTACCCCAGATGTCATAAAGAACGTTTACGATTCATGGAAAGAGGTCAAAATACCACCATGAATAGGAGCTTGGAAGAAGTTGATTCCTATCCTCGTGGAGGACGTAATTGCCGATATGATGGGAAGAGCAAGAAAACTAGAAGTTCGGCCTGAAGATGGGACCGAACCGCTGCAATCTCATGATACAACTATAACAGTTGAGTTGTTTCTTATAGATAAACAAAGTGGTTTCTTGAGATGGAATCTATTCCTGGTGAAGATGCTGTGAAAGTTGTTGAAATGACGGCAAAGAGCTTAAACTCCCGCACACACAACAGAGCAACATCAGGGTTTGGGAGGACTGCCTACAATTTTGAAGACGTTCTACTGTAGGTAAGTGCTACCCAACAGCACTGCACCCTGCAGAGAAATGATTCATGAGAGCAAGATCGATCGATGCAACAGGCTTCACCTGCTGTCATATTTTAAGAATTTGCCCCGGCCTCCCCAGCCGTCAGCAACCAGCACCTGACCAGTCAGCAGAAATCCACATCAAGGCAAGACCCTCCACCAGTGAAGAGATTATAGTTTTGCTAAAAGCTCAGGTGACGGTTAGCCCTTCCATAGCGATAACAGGTTTTTTAATTAAAGTACGTTCATTCTTTTTTAGACATAATAGTCCTTTTGCACACCTAACGGACTATAGTATAGTCTAAACGAGACTCTTATACACACTGCGACACCAAAAGATTTGTTTGTCTCTCTGTTTCAGTATTCACATCCAGATCATTGTGATGATCTGGAACCTAACCCACAACGTCTCCAAAGCACGCCTGCCATCTATCTGCTGGTTGGTATGGGACTCCCCGCGAGGCCATTTAACCACTGGCACCAGGCCTAGTACTCCCTGTGCTGCCAACAGCTGAGATTTCAGCACATGTTCTGCCAGATTGGGCACAACATGGTGGTTCTCATCCAAACTGGATATGTCCTTCAAGGACATTCCAAATTTCACATTCTGTCTCACGGGTTCTTGGTTCAATGCCTACAGTCAGTCCCTGGTTCTCAGGAAAGTTGTTTTCACCTCTGATTCCAAGCCTAAAAAGAGAAGAAAAAAGACTCAAAACTTTCCAGAGTCCAGTAGGGGCTGGTTTTTGTTTAAAATTGAGGGAGTTCTGAGAAGTCCATCTGGTGAACCCAGATTGAGAGGTGGAGGAGACTCAGAGCCAAGGAGAGAAGGTTAGGATGAGGCATGGTGAAGCCCCTACGTGCATGGCTTCGGTGATGCTGTGTATTTTGGCTACAGTGAGTGCACTGAGGCAGGACTAGGTGCTCTGGTAGAAGGAACATCGGCCAGAAGAGTAAGAACAGATACTAGAAAGGCAACAGAGCAGGGCTAAGAGAAACAGAATTCAGAAATTGCTGATAGAAATGGGGGCTTCATGTAGAGAAAGGGAATAGGGGATTATTACCTATGTTAGCCTGAAAAGAAAAAAAAAATTTGATGCTTTCCTTATATGTATAGTAGATGAGAATTTCAATCTGAGGGGCGCCTGGGTGGCTCAGTATGTTTGGGGTCTGCCCCAGCTCAGGTCATGACCTCAGGGTCCTGGGATCGAGCCCTGCCTCAGACTCTCTGCTCAGTGGGAAATAGGCTTCTCCCTCTCACTCTCCCTCTCTCAAATAAATTCTTTAAAAAACAAGTTTCATTCTGAAACCAAAATGAGGATGCCTTTGGACCCTATACAGGAAAACCACAGAGTCCTTGGCCTATACCTAAAGTAGACATAGTTAAATAAGAATGTGACCCTAAGGGCTCCTGGAACGTGGAGACCTCACAGACCTTTTAGTGCTGTTCATAGTGGCCAATCTGTCAGTCCTGAAGCCTGGCCACCGCATTCCGGCTCCTACTAAATTTTTATTGACTAAACACGGTTTTTAAATGTAGGTTTAACCACTTAACAAAATGGCAGTAAGTACATATCTATCAACAATCACTTTGCAGCATTTAGATGATTTACATTTAATCAAAAAACATGAGATAGCAGAACACATAAAAAATCAAGACCTATCTTGATGCTGCCTAAAAGACACTTCAGACCTAAAGACACAGATAGACCAAAAGTGAAGGGATGGAAAAAACCGTGTTCCGTGCAGATGTAAATGGGGGGAAAAGGGCAGGATAGCAATATTCAAACAAAAGAGACTTCAAAATAAAGATTGTAGGGGCCCCTGGGTGGCTCAGTTGGTTAACCTTTGGACTCCTGATTTCAGCTCAGGTGGTGGTTTTGGGGGTCCTGGGATCAAGCTGTGCATTGAGCTCCATGTCAGGCTCCCTACTCAGGGAAAAGTCTGCTTCTCCCTCTCTCTCTGCTCCCCCTGCTTGCTCGTTCCCAAATAAGTAAAATCTTAAAACACACACACAGACACACACTTTAGATCAAATGGACATAGATATATATGGAACGTTCCATGCAAAACCAACTGAATACACACTTGAAAAGAGTGCACATGGAACATTCTCCAGGACAGATCACATGTTAGGCCACAAAACAAGTCTCAGTAAATTTAAAAAGACTGAAATCCTATCATGCATCTTCTCCAACTGCAATGGAATGAAACTAGTTATCAAAAGGAAAAAAAAAAGGGAAAAAACACAAACACTTGGAGTTTAAACACCATGCTACTAAATAGCCAGTGGGTTAACAAAAAAAAAAAAAAAAAAAAAAAAAAAAAAAAAAAAAAAAAAAAAAAAAAAAAAAAAAAAAAAAAAAAAAAAAAAAAAAAAAAAAAAAAAAAAAAAAAAAAAAAAAAAAAAAAAAAAAAAAAAAAA
>PITA01004631.1:61251-89051 GCA_004023965.1 Spilogale gracilis | reverse complement strand
ATGTGATACATAGAAAACCCTAAAGATGCCACCGAAAAGCTATTAGAATAAGTAATGCCAGTGAAGTTACAGGAGGCGAGATACACGGAAATCAGTTGAGTTTCTAGACGCTAATAACAAAGTAGCACAAGGAGAAATTAAGAAAATAATTCCATTTACAACTGCACCACAATTAATAAAACATGTAGGGATAAGTTTAAGGAGCTAAAAGGCATGTACTCTGCAAACTATCTAACACTGAGAAGAGAAACTGAAGATTACACAAATGAAATATAGTCCATGCTCGTGGACTGGGAAGAATTAATGTTAACACATTCATACTATCCAAAGCCAACAAGTTCAGTTCAGTCCCTATCGAAACACCAACAGCACTTTTCACAAAGCTATGACAAAGAATCCTAAAATTTGTCATGGAAGCACCAAAGACTCTGAAATACCCAAAACAATCTCAAGGAAGAAGAAAACTGGAAGTACCACAATCCCAGATTTTAAGATCTATTGCAAAGCTGTAGTAACAAAAACAGTATAGTTTTGTCCCAAAAACAGATGGACAGATCAATGGGAGAGAGCCCATAAATGAAATCACACATTGGTGGTCCATTAATCTATGACAGAGAAGGCAAAAACACACACAATGGGGGAAAGACAGTCTCTCTGATCAGTGGTGCTGGGAAAACTGGACAGCCACAGCCGAAGAATGAAACTGGACCACTTTCTCATGCCACACACAAAAAATAAACTCAAAGTGAATTAAAAACCAACATGTGAAATGTAAAACCATTAAATCCCTAAAAGAAAGCCAAGGCAGTAATTTCTTGGACACTGGCTATAAAAATGTTTTTCTGAGTAGGTATCCTCGGGCTAGGGAAACAAAGGCCAAAATTAACTACCCGGACTACACCAAAATGAAAAGCTTTTGCACAGCAAAGCCAACCACCAACAAAATGAAAAAGGCAACCCACTGAACAAGAAAAGATATCTGCAATCGATATATCCCATAAGGGGTTACCATCCAACACATTTAAAGAATTTATACAATTCAACACACTCACACAGTCTAATTTAAAAATAAAAGCTGGGGCGCCTGGGTGGCTCAGTTGGTTGAGCGACTGTCTTCGGCTCAGGTCATGATCCCGGAGACCCAGGATTGAGCCCCACATCGGGCTCCCTGCTCGGCGGGAGGCCTACTTCTCCCTCTCTCACTCCCCCAGCTTGTGTTCCCTCTCTGGCTGTGTTTCTCTCTGTCAAATAAATAAAATCGTTTTAAAAAATTTAAAAAATTTAAAAATAAAAATAAAAGCTGTGGGGGCGCCTGGGTGGCTCAGTCAGTTAAGCATCTGCCTTTGGCTCTGGTCATGATCTCGGGGTCCTGGGACTGAGCCCCAGGTCAGACTCCCTGCCCAGCGGGGAGCCTGCTTCCTCCTCTCCTTCTGCCCCACCCCCGCTCTTGTTCGCTTTCTCTCTCAAGTAAAAATCTTTTTTAAAAATAAGAAAATCGGGCGCCTGGGTGGCTCAGTGGGTTAAAGCCTCTGCCTTCGGCTAAGATCATGATCTCAGGGTCCTGGGATCAAGGCCCACATCGGGCTCTCTGCTCAGCGGGGAGCCTGCTTCCTCCTCTCTCTCTGCCTACTTCTCTTTCTACTTGTGATATCTCTCTCTCTCTCTCTCTCTCTCTCTCTCTCTCTCTGTCAAATAAATAAGTAAATAAATCTTTTAAAAGAATAAAATAAAATCTAAGTCACATGGGTGGCTCAGTCAGTTAAGCATCTGCCTTCGGCTCAGGTCATGATCTCAGGGTCTGGGATGGAGCCCCGCATTGGTCTTCCTGCTCAGGAGGGAGTCTGCTTTTGCCTTTCTGTCTGCCCCTCCCCTCATGCTCGCACTCATGCTCTCTCTCCCTCAAACATAAGTACAATCTTTAACAAAACAGAAATACGAAAATCTAAAGAGACATTTTTACCAAAGAAGGCATACCATTGCCTACAGACACATGAAGATGTCCAGTTTAATTCATCATCAAGGAAATGCTAATCAAAACCGCAGTAAAGTATCAATTCACACTTGTCAGAATGGCTAGAATCAAAAAGTCAAGAAACCAGTGTTGGCGAGGACATGGAAAAACAAGAACGCTTGTGCACGATTGGTGGGGATGTAAATGGTGACAGCCACTCCGGAAAACACGAAGGAGGTTTCTCACAAAGTTAATAATAGAAATACCATATGATCTAGTAATTCCAGTATTGGGTATTTACCCAAAGAAAACAAAAGCTCAAATTCTAAAAGTTACATGTGCCCCTGTATTTATCACAGCATGATTAAAACAACAGCCAAGCTAGGGAAGCAGCCCCAGTGTCCCACAAGCAATGAAGGGATAAAGAAGATGGGATACATACACACCGCGGATTATTACTCAGATGGAAAAAAAAACAATGAGATCTTGCCATTTGCCACAACATCGATGGAGCTAACGGGTCTGATGCTAACTGAAGTCAGGCAAAGACAAACACATGATTTCACTTGTAAATGCAATCTAAAAAAACAAAAAGCAGAAATAGACTCGTAAATACAGAGAGCAAAGTGATGGTTGCCAGAGGGGAGGGTGGTGTGAAAGAGGGGAAAGGAGCAGAGAGGAGTGGGGCACAGAGACCTGCAGTTACAGAATGAGTGACGCCCGCGATCAGAACGTACAGCGCGGAGAATACGGCCCCGCTGTTGTGTTTCGTGGAGACAGATGGTGGCTACTGTGGGGGTGAGCAGAGCCTAACAGAGACGAGTCAGATCACGAGGTTTTATACCTGAAACTAATGTAACATTGTGTGTCCACTGTGCTGGTTAAAGGCGTGGATGTGTGTGGGTGGGTGTGTTTCTCAGGCAAAACTGTTGGCAGGAAAAAAAAAAACGTAAGGCTCGGAAACAAACCTAGACAGGAGACCTCAGAAATGCGCTGTCTCACCTTTGGTGCTCTCTGCACGTTGGAGGGCTCCACCTCTCAGTGCCCCCTGGGCTACCGGCCTCCCCCCACCGTGCAGTCCAACCTCAGAAAGGCTTCCTTCCCGGTTAGTTAGGAAACAGACTGCTTTTGAGTTGCTATTTTCCTTTCTCTGTGTTCATGCTTTACATAATTTTAATTATGAAAAGGCTTTGCAACCTTTGACCCCATGTGTGCATTACTGTGTAGTCTCCATCATAAAATTAAGTCCTTGGGTTTATATGGAAACAAAAATACATTTCCATCTCACCGACTCTCAGACATAAACATCCACATGTGGAATAGTAACATTGTGGGATCAGGCCACAGAAATACAGATCTTGGCTCATGATGGGGCTCTGTCCCAATAAACCCATCCTAAGTTGAAAATATCCTAAATGGAAAGTCCTAAATTTAAGACACTCAGCCTACTGAACATGGTGGCTTAGCCTCGCCTACTTGGAAGGGCTCAGGACACTGTTGCCTAGAGGTGAGCAAAATCATCTAACGCCAAGTTTATTTTATAATTATTAATAATTATATATTATAAAATATAATTATTTTATAATGAAGTATAATTTATTGAATACCATACTGAAAGTGAAAAACCGAACGGTCATCTGGGTATAGAACGGTGTTATCTGTACCATGATCACATGGCTGACCCGAAGGTAGCGTGCCGTCACCACCCCGCATCCTGAGACAGGCCCCGACCATGTGTCGCTAGCCCAGGGAAAGATCATCATTCAAAACTCAAAGTAGAGCTTCTGTGGAATGCATCCCACCTTCACACCATCACAGTCGAAAACTCCTAAGACATACGGAGTGCCCGCCCCGGGGTACTCCCCTACTCCTCATACCAGGCCCCGCCACACCTGCACCTTCACGTCTCAGCATTTAAAACACGCTGTCTTCTCTCCAAGCTCCGCATGCTCCGGGCAGAAACCCTAGTGTGGCTGCAGATGGGGCGGCGTGCAGGCCTCCACCCAGCCGCTCAGATAGTGACTCCTCACAGGACATCCTAAATTGTCATCCCTTCTCTGCGATCTGGCTGGGTAATACAGGACAAGAGGGCTCTAATGTGAAGGGAAATTATAGCCCATCTTCTACTAAGTAAGGGGATCATAAAACTGCTGCCTGCAGACTTCTCACCGTGGCCAAGCAGGGAGCCCTGTGCTTTCAGATTGCACACACACTTTAAGACCTGTCAGGCCACCTCACTTATGACGGTTATAAATTAGTGCAAAACCAACACGCATGTGGCCGACCCTGTCATCCCACGGTTATGTTATAACATGGAGAGAGAGCCAGCAACTCCTTCCCCCCAGACACTCTTGGACCCTGGAGGTGAGAGTGGGCGCTCTTGCAAGTCTATAGAAACTTCTACAACTTCCTCAGTTAAAAAAAAAGAAAAAACTTATGAAATATGAATAGAAAGGATGTTTTTATGACCAGAGCTGGAAATGACTCAGTTTTAGTAATAAGGAGAGTATAAAGCATCATATTTTTTTTACTAAATTATCAATTTAACCCATTTTGAAAAACACCCGAATATTACTTTTTTCAGATAGTAATTTATATATAGGAAGTCTTTATGATTTTCTTGGTTTTTTGGGGCTCTCCGTTTATCAGCAGTATTTGATCAAGTCCTGTGGCTGAAACACAACTCGGGGATTCACTGCCATGGTGATAGCTCTGGGTCTCCTTTTCTAGACCAAAGCACTCATGTTTCTGGCCATTTTTATGGGGTCCTGGTTTTGGAGCCCTTCGCTGGTGGGTCACCTCAGGCATGGGTACCACGGGGTCATGGCCTTCGTCAAGTTTCACATTAGAACCCAGACCTCCAAATGTGAGCTAGAGAACAAAAACAACTATCACCTTTCTGTTTGGTTTTTGTTTATAAGAAAGCAGGATTCAGGGGGTCCTGGGGGTGCAGTTTTAAGCGTCCAGCTCTTAGTTTCAGTTCATGATCTCAGGGTCATGAGATCGAGCCGCACATGGAACTCTGCACTTGGCACGGTCTGCTTGGGTCTCTCTCCCCCTCTCCCTCGGGCCCCTCTCCACGATCGCATGCTCTCTAAAATACAATCTCTTAAAAAGAAAAAAAACAAAAAACAAAACAAAACAGGATTTATAAAGCTGATCAGTAGGACCATATTATTTTATGTGGATTTTTTTGTGTCCCTGATCGATATGCGCCCCACCAAGCTCTCAGCCTGAGCCTGAACCCAGTCCACGTCACAGACACAGGTCCTGAGAACGTGGGCGGCGGCAGCTCTGCCCGCGGATGCAGCTCAGCGCCCCGATCAGCAGCTGCTCCGGGAAGGATCAGAGGGACAGTTTGAGCAAGTTGTACATCGAGGCAGGCAAACCTTCCTCACATCGATAACTAAGAAACGAAGTGGAAACCAATAAAAATGACAAGTCTCATTAAGATTAAATTACATGACAAAATACTCATTTTTAAATAGAATCTTTGACATAATATAATATGTTAATAGTTAGCATAGTCACTTCGAACTTTATATTCCTTTTTTCAGCCTCCAGATGAATGCGTTGGGCTACACAGTCCCTGTGATTCCAGCTGCAACTTTTCCGATAGCTATTGTGAGGATACTAGCACGTGCTTAGCACTAAATGATAGTTTGGGCATATACTGTGTGTGTGTGTGTGTGTGTGTGTGTGTGTAGGTGTGTGTGTGTGCACGTGCACACACACCATAGATACACACACTGTATTTCCCCAAAGAAAAGTTTATCCCTTACAACTACCCTATAAAGTAGGATTTATGACTCCCATTGTACATACGAAACAAGGTATAAAGGTGGCTCGGTAATATATACATAGGAAATTGGAAATCAGTGGACTTAGCCCACTGTGTCTGCCTCTAAAAACTGAACACGCTACTGCCTCGTGTTACGGTAGCTTGCTTTAACTGTCACAGGCTGAATTACCTCTAACCTTATATGGTTACCATTTCAGGTTAAATATTTGCTGGACTGGGGCACCAGGCTGGCTCAGTCAGAAGAGCACTTGACTCTTGATCTTGGGGTCATGAGTTCAAGGCCCATGCTAGGTCTAGAGATTATAAATAAATTAATTAAAAAAAAAATATCTGCAGGGGCGCCTGCATGGCTCAGTCATTGGGCATCTGCCTTTGGCTTGGGTCATGATCCCCAAGCCCCGCATCGGGCTACTTGCCCAGCGGGAAGCCTGCTTCTCCCTCTCTCACTCCCCCTGCTTGTATTGCTTGTGTTCCCTCTCTGGCTGTGTTTCTCTCTGTCAAATAAATAAAATCTTTAAAAAATAAAAAATAAAATAAGATATTTGCAGTGAGCACCTCGTTGGCTCAGTCAGTTGAGTATCCAACTCTTGGTTTTATCCCTGGATCCTGGGATCAAGCCCCGTGTCTGGCTCTGTGCCCAGTGCAGAGTTTGCTTGTGATTCCCTCTCCCTCTCCCACTGGTGCTCTCGCACTCTCTCGCTCTAAAATAAATCTTTTAAAAAAATATTTGCTGGACATATTTCTACTCCCATGACACAAGGATAGTGTTTGAAAATGAACACAGCATTCATGACTTCAAGACTATGTTCAAGTTGTTCTGATTAGCTTCATGCCTGCTAGACCACAGCGTGAGTCCAAAGCCCTGTGCCCTTGGAGGTCAGGAGTGTACCTTAGCCTGCACTGTTTCCTTCTGAGCCCTAGCACAGTGCAGTGAGGTAGGAGGAACTCCGTACACCTTGGGGTAACTACAGGTTATGGGTCCACCAGAGAAGCCAGTACCGTGCTGATCATGGCAGATCACCGAGCCTAACGCACCGCCCCCCTTTCTATGTGCACATTTCCCAGGTACGAGGCATCAGGAAAAACAATGAATTTGTGTCCCCATTCAGCAGTTATCAGTCAATGACAAAACTTGGTCTTACAGCCGCTTTCTTTCTTTTTTACCCACCGCCCTCCTCCCCAGTAAGTGAAAATGGTGACCGTGAGACATGAACACAGTTGTGGATGAGAAGTTTCTCTACTCCTGAATTACCCAGAGGAACCTGGCTGACCCCCGCGGCACACAGAGTAATCATCAACCGGATATAGGAGTTTGCAAGGTGTCAGGGGAGCCTTGGTCCATAGGCTGACCAGCAGATGTGATGTGAGAAATACCACACTAGTCTATCATTTGCTGTTGCTTGCTCAGCCGCAAAGAACTGCATGAGCTATCATATTTAAGCTGCTTTCTGTTCCATTGCCAATCACCATTTGGGACTTGAAGTGCTATTTTCCTATTGACACTTGCATTATTTCGTTTTGCATGCATCCAATGATTATACATAAGCAACATATGTAATCTGCTTATTTTTTAAAAATCCATCCATGCAAAATGGTAAATAAAGTCTAAATTCTGCTCTTTTTTGCAAATTGTAATCATAGCCCATGTCTTTAAAAGTTTAAATTGGTTTCATAGAAAGATCAGTGTAATAGGTCTGCATATACTTTATAGAAAACTAGCTTCTATAAAGATTTTTTCACTGTTTACTAGTGAAATGAGAAAAGCAAAGCTATTTATAAAAGGCCTTATGTTGTGTACATACGTTGTCTTTGAAATATTTGTGATTTAGTTTATTGCTTGTAAAAGAGAAATTATATAATTTATTTAGTAAATACTATTGTAAACTATAGTTTTATTGAGAGAAATAAAATATTTTGTTCTCAGTTGTGGCCGTACCTTAATTCTAGGTTTATGGTCTTGATGCTCCTCCATTTTTTAGGTGTTCAGGGATCCTACATAAACTGACTCTCATGACAAATGGACAGAAATTCTCTGGGTCCTGAGAAGACACAGTAGCAGACTGTACTCAACTTATTCTTGAGACTTTCTCAAATATCCTGGTGTATTAGTCAGTTTTCACTCTGTGACACTATAGTAATAATCCCTGAATCTCTGCATAGGAATCAAGAACAGCTCCTATCTAGGACATGCCCTTTGTATGGCAGGGGGAAAAAAAAATAGTGAAACTGGGAGCTCTCGAGGCCTCCGCTTTACAGACGTTCTGCTCACAGGTCATGAGCCAAAGCAAATGACATTGACACGATAGAGGTCATAGGCGAGGCAAGTATACTTCTCACCAAGGAACTGACTCAACAGAAAGGGGAAGTGAATATTTTAAGCAATTATTGCTTAAATCTACAAAATTTCATTAGTGTCTCAAAGAGCCAAAGTCTTAAAGGCTGCCTAATCATATAATCAGGGAAAAAAGTCCTTAGAAAGTAATATGACCAAGACCACAGAAAGACATTCCTGATGATTAAGACGCTCAGTGTAAAATACTTCAAGTTCAAGCAAGCTGATTCTTAAAAGCAAACATGGTATTAAGTTCCATAAATGTAACCCAGAACCATGGTTACTCAGTATAAGTAGTAATTTTGCCTGCAGAGTTGGTGCTGGCAATCTATACCGGGCTGGGATTTCAACAGGGAATTCTAATGAAATAAACTACTGAGGATTCTTTGCCTCTTTTTCCCTGGTATTCAGAGGTGCTAGCAAATACTCGGACTACAGGGGTTTACCTCGCTGGGATCCCACTTTTCCCACTCTCCAATGTTAAATCTACCCATTTATCTAACTTACAGACTCTTTCATGTGCCCTCCCCTGGCGGGACCGATGCCTCTCCATCAGTGCCCACAAAGTAACTTACTATGATACCTATTATCATAGATTAGTTTTCCCAGTTCTAGTACGTCATATGAATGAAATCCTACAGTACATACTCTTTATCTGGATTTTTGCTGTTACTGTTCAATGCTATGTAAGATTCACTCATTTTGTTGTGTGTAATAGAAGCTCATTCTTTAAAAGAGGAGGAAGCAGCAACAGCTCATTCTTTTTCACTGCTGGGTAGTATTCCATTGTATGAATACCCCACAATTTTCTTCTCTACTGCAACTGGCATTTGGGTAGATTCCAATTTCAGACTGTAATGCATGAGGAGACCCTCCAGACCTCTTCCTTCACACAGCTCCAAGATGCAGACAATTTGACTTCCAGCATCTATACCAGATACAGAAGAATTTTCCATGAGAAATACCACCTCTCAGGATGTAGATTACCATCCTCTAATTTGCCTAGGGTAAGTGTGAGTTTACGCCTGACACTCAGGCATCACAGTACATTCTTTTAAACTCAAAACTGTTGTCTTTTGGACCACTAAAATGTAATTACCAAGGGAGAAAGTAGTAACATTCAAGATAGTAACATTGGAGATTCCCCAGCAACTGACTCAGCCAGGGTGCCCTACAGTGAATTTCTAATGCAAGCCTTCCCCCCACCACCAGGGTTCATAGCACTCAGTCTCTACTCTTAATGAGCAGCCAACCAAGGATCACAAGACATCTCAGGAAATTCTCTGACACTGAAATACACCAGCAGAAAATTGGGGCCTGAGGGAAACAGGGACTACGGAAGCAAACTTAGGGGCACCTGGGCTGCATAAGTTAGTGGAGCATGTGACTCAATCTCAGGGCTGTGGGTCAGGTCTCATGTTGGGTGTAGAGATCACATGAAAATAGAATCTAAAAAAAAAGCAAACTTCAAGACAAAAATTAGCATTACAGTCTTTACAGAAATCAAGTTATATGGCATCTGTGAAATAAGATCAGTATGCTACTACAAAAAATGAACATTTAGAAAGCATAAAAAGTATATGTGGAAAGTAAAAGCATGTTGACAGAAGTTAGAAACTCTTATAAGAAAGTGACTGGAAGGTAAGGTTAAGGAAATATCCAAATGATTTTAAAAAGGAGAAAAGGAATAAAAATAAAACTGAAGACATTTCCACCACATCATATAGCCAATGGGCTTTCACAGAGAGAAAACAGAGACCATGGAGGTAAAGAAATCTTCAAACAAATAACATAAGAAAATGGCCCACAACTAAAAAAAAAACAAACAAACATGCATTTCCAGATTAAAAGGGACTCCAACTGTCCAGAAAAATGGACAAAATGAACCTGATTTGCAATTTCAAACCACCAGGGATCATGAGATTCCATAGGCTTTCAGAAACTAAAATTAATTTTATATAAAGCCCAAGGGTCATAATTCAAAGTTCTCAAGAGCACCACTGGAAGCAAGAAACTAATGAAGCCTTCAAAGTTATGAGAAATATTTATTTCTAATCTCTAATTCGATACCATGTATTACTTAGGATTCTCCAGAGAAATAGGAGAGACATAGACATAGCTAATAGATTTAAGGAATTGGCTCACATAATTGTGAAAACGCCAGTCTGAAATTCAAATGGCAGGTTAGCAGGCTGGATACTAAGGCATGAGTTGATAGAGTTATGAGGCAGAATGCCTTCTTTTCTGGACACATTAGTTTTTCTTCGAAGGCCATCACTTGACTGGATGAGTCTTACCCATATTACCAAGGGTAATCTTCTTAAAGTCAACTAAGTATGAACCCTTAACCACATCCACAAATTAATTTTCAGCAATAACTACATCAGTGTTTATTAAATAACTGGGTACTCCATCCTAGGCTAGTTGATAAATAAAGTTAATGACCACACCCTGAAACAATGTGTATATGTAAGACTAGAATAATCTGTACAAAAATAATTTCCATCTTCCCTTTATCCAGAAGCCCCAAAAAGATGTGTTTTGCCAAAATGAGAGCATAAACCAAGAAAGAGAAATGAAAAAGAAAGACAAAGGATCCAGAAAATAAGAGATCCAACCCAAGATGTAAGTGAAAAGAATCCCAGGATGGAGGTAAAGGGAAATCCCAAGATGACAACAATGGAGGAGATCTATAAACTACTCAAGAGTAGAGGTCAGATGCTCTAGGCACAAGTTCTCCAAGAAGGCAAAGGAAATACATGAGGGCATGATATTTTCATTCTCCATATCCTGGAACTGATCCTAGAGTCGGGAAAGGAGGAGGACAGCAGGACACTAGAAAAACTGCTGAAATCTGAATTAAGTTTTGAATTTAATGAACAGTATTGTATGAAGGTTAACCTCTTAATTTGGACAGATGAACCGTAGATACATAGGATGTTTACATTCAGAGAAACTGGGCCAAGAGTATACAGAAACTCTGTTCTATCTTGGCAAATTCCTAGAAGACAGAGTAATATAAAGTAATCAAGCTGAACAGAAGAGAGAAAAAAGAATTATGGAAAACAAAAATACACACAGGGAATTCAGTGACTCCTTCAAACCTATTAACATTTATATCATAGGAGTACCAGAAAGATAAGAGAGAAAAGGTGGTGGAAAGTTTGAGGAGGTATTACTTGAAAAATTCTCTAATCTGGGGAAGGAAACAGATATCCAAATGCAGGAGGCACAGAGAACAGCTCTCCCACCCAACAAAATCGAGAAAAACAAATCTGCACCAAGACATATTATAATGAAAATGGCAAAATATAGTGATGAAGGAAAAAAATTTAAAGCAACCAGAAAAAAGTAAACCATTACATAGAAGGCAAACCCCATAAGGCTATCCGAGGATTTTTCAGCAGAAACTTTCCAAGACAGAAGAAACTGGCACAAAATATTCAAAGCGCTCAAGGGGAAAAATCTGCAGCCAAGAATACTCTATAAAGGAAGGCTATCATTCAGAATATGAGAAACTGTTTATCAGTTTCCCAAACAAAAACTAAAGGAGTTCATGACTACTAAACTAGCCCAGCAAGAAATATTAAAGGAGACTCTTTGAGTGGAAAGGCCAAAATGATAGTATGAAGATAATAACACAAAAGTAATAAAAATGAGTATTTCTGTTAAAAAAAAAAGTCAAAGAACTCAAAAAAATCAAAGGTGCTAAAATACAACACCATTTACCTGAAACATGGGGAGGAGAGACAAAGAATGGGCTTAAACTTAGGCAACCATCAACTTAATACAGACGATTGTATGTAAAAGATATTATATACAAACTTAATGGTAAACACAAAGAACAAAGGGAAAGAAATCCAAATATATCACTAAAGAAGATCAGCAAACCATGAAAAAGAGAAAATAAAGGATGAGAGAAAATGTTTGGCAACAACTGCAAAAGAAGTAATAAAATGGCAATAAATACACATTTATCAATAATTGCCTGGAAAGAGACTACATGCTCTAATCAGAAGGGGGAGAAATCAGAGGGAGATGAACCATGAGAGACTATGGACCTGGGAAATAAACTAAGCGTTTCAGAGGGGAGGAGGATGTGGTGAAGGGGTAGCAGGATGATGGGTATTAAGGATGGCATGTGTCGTGATGAGCACTGGGAATTATATGTTTGACTGATGAATTGTTGAACACCACATCAACCACTAATATGTACTATATGGTGGCTATCTGAATGTAATTTTAAAAATGCTCCAATCAAAAAACATAAGGTGACAGAATGGACTAAAAGATAAGACCTAAGGGCTTCTAGTGGTTCAGTCAGTAGAGGGCATAACTCTTGATCTGGGGGCCTATGAGTTTGAGCCCCATGCTGAGTGTAGAGAGTATTTGTTTAAAATTCAGGGGGGAAAAGAAAAACAAGACCCATCTATATACTGCCTAGAAGAGACTCTTTTTAGACCTAAAGACACTTACAGATTGAAAGTGAGGGGAATGGAGAGATATTTATCATACAAATGGATGTTGAAGGAAAGCTAGAGTAGCAATACTTGTATCAGAAAAAAAAGACTTTAAAACAAAGAAATACTAAGAGACAAAGAAGGACACTATATAATCATATAGGGCACAATCCAACAGGAAGATGTAACAATTGTAAATATCTATGCACCCAATATAGGAGCACCTAAGTACATGAAACAGTTAATAACAATCATCAAGAAACCGATTATAATAATACAGAAAAAAACAGAGGACTTTAAAACCCCCCACTCATATTAATGGATAGATCATCTAAACAGAAAATCCACAAGGAAAAATGTATTTGAATGACATACTGGACCAGATGGATTTAATAGATATATTCAGAACAGCCCATTGTAAAACAGCAAAGTACACCTCAAACATTTCAAGTACACCTTGAGCATTATCCAGAATAGGTCATATATTAGGCCACAAAACACACCTCAACAAATTTAAAAGATCTAAGTCAGGGTGCCTGGGCGGCACAGTCGGTTAAGCTACCCACTCCTGTTTGGGCTCAGGTTGTGATGTCAGGGTCATGAAATCAAGCCCCCTCAGGCTCCACGCTCAGGATGCAGTCTGCTTGGGATTCTCTCCCTCCCCCTCCTCCTCACGCCCACTACACTCTCTTTTTTAAATAAATAAATAAATAAATCTTTAAAAAAAAGAAATAAAGAAAAAAGGGATCTAAGCCGTACCATCCAGCTTTTCTGACCACAATTCTATGAAACTAGAAGTCAACCACAAGAAAAAAAAATGGAAAGGTCCACAAATAAATGGAAGTTAAAGAACCTGCTACTAAGCAATGAGAGGATTGACAAGGAAATAGGAAAAGAAATTTTAAAAAAATACATGGAAACAAAAGAAAACAGAATGGCTCAAAACCTGTGAGATGCAGCAAAAGCAGTCCTAAGAGGCAAGTATATAGCAATACAGGCCTACCACAAGAAGCAAGAAAAATTTCAAACAATCTAATCTTACACCTAAAGGAGCTAGGAAAAGGACAACAAACAAACCTAAAACCAGCAGAAAGAAGGAAATAAAAGATAAGTGTGTAAATGATACAGAAACTAAAACAAAACAAAACCAATAGAACAGATCCATGAAACCAGAAACTCTCTGAAAAAAAAAAAATCTGTAAAATTAACAAATACCTAAACAGACTTATCAAAAAAGGATCCAAATAAAAATCACAAATAAGAAAGTAGAAATAACAACCAAGACCAAAGAAATACAAATAATAAGAGAATATAATGAAAAAACTGTATGCTGACAAATTGGACAACCTAGAAGAAATGGGTGAATTCCTAGAAACATATAAACTATCAAAATTCAAACAGAAAGAAATAGAAAATTTGAACAAGCAATGACACTGAATCAGTAATTTTAAAACTTTTGTCGGAGAGGATGTGGAGAAAGGAAAACCCTCTATCACTGTTGGTGGGAATTCAAGTTGGTACAGCCACTTTGGAAAAGTGTGGAGGTTCCTCAAAAAAATTAAAAATAGAGCTACCCTATGACTCTGCAATTGCACTACTGGATATTTACCCCAAAGATACAGATGTAGTGAAAAGAGGGCCATATGCACCCCAATGTTCATAGCTGCAATGTTCCACAATAGCCAAACTCTGGAAGGAGCCAGGATGCCCTTCAATAGGTGAAGATGTGGTCCGTATATACCATGGAATATTACTCAGCCATCAGAAAGGATGACTACCTAGCTTTTGCATCAACAAGGATGGGACTGGAGATTATGCTGAGTGAAATAAGCCAAGCAGAGAAAGTCAATTATCTTATGATTTCACATACTCATGGAACATAAGGAATAACATGGAGGACATTTGGAGAAGGAAAGGAAAAGTGAATAGGGGGAAATTGGAGAGGGAGATGAACCATGAGAGACTGTGACTGAGACATAAATTGAGGGTTTTAGAGGGGAGGATGGGGGGATGGGTGAGCTGGTGTGGGTATTAAGGAGGGCACATATTGGGGCGCCTGGGTGGCTCAGTTGGTTAGACGACTGCCTTCAGCTCAGGTCATGATCCCGGAGACCCGGGATCGAGTCCCACATCGGGCTCCCTGCTCGGCAGGAGGCCTGCTTCTCCCTCTCTCACTCCCCCTGCTTGTGTTCCCTCTCTGGCTGTGTTTCTCTCTGTCAAATAAATAAAATCTTAAAAATAAAATAAAATCTTAAAAATAAAATAAAATCTTAAAAATAAAATAAAATCTTAAAAATAAAATAAAATAAAACCTTAAAAATAAAATAAAATAAAATAAAATCTTAAAAATAAAATAAAATAAAATCTTAAAAATAAAATAAAATAAAATAAAATCTTAAAAATAAAATAAAATAAAATAAAATAAAATAAAATAAAATAAAGGAGGGCACATATTGCATGGACACTGGGCGTGGTATATAAACAATGAATCTTGGAACACTAAAAAATAAAATAAAATTTAAAAAACAAAAACTCCCAAGAAACAAAAGTCCAGGACCAGATGGCTTCACAGATGAATTCTACCAAACATTTAAAGAGTTAATATCTACCCTTCTCAAACTATTCCAAAAAATAAAAAAGAAAGGAAAACTTCCAAATTTATTCCATTAGGCCAGCATTACCCTAATTCCAAAACCAGATAAAGACACCATAAAAAGAACTACAGGCCAGTATCTCTGATGAACACAGATACTAAAAAAACTAACAAATTGAATCTAATAATACATTTAAAAAATCATTCATTATGATCATATTGGGTGTATTCCTGGATGGTAAGGGTGGTTCAATATTCCCAAAACAGTCAATGCAATATGCCATATCAGTAAGGATAAAAACCATAACATTCTTTCGATTGATGCAGAAAAAGGATTTGACAAACTACAACATCCATTCAGAATAAAAACAACAAAGCAGGTTCAGAGGGAACATACTTCAACATAATAAAAGTCATATGAAAAACCCACACTAACATCATCTTCAATGGGGAAAAACTGAGAACCTTTCCCTTCAAGTCAGAAACAAAAGAACGAAGTCCACTCTCATCACTTTTACTCAATATAGTTTTGGAAGTCCTAGTCACAGCAATTAGACAACAGAAAGAAATAAAAGGCATCCAGATTGGTAAAAAAGAAGTCACAACTTCCACTCTTTGCAGGTGACATGATACTATATATAGAAAACCATCAAGACGCCACCAAAAAAACTGCTAGAACTGATAAATGAATTTTGTAGAGTCATAGGGTACAATATCGATGTACAGACTTCCGTTGCACTTCTATACACCTATAATATAGCAGCAGAAAGATAAATTAAGAAAGCAATCCCATTTACAATTGCACCAAAATAATAAAATACCTAGGAACAAACATAATCAAAGAGGTTTACCTATACTCTGAAAACTATAAAACACTGGTCAAAGAAATTCAAGATGATGCAAAGAAAGGGAAAGATAATCCATTCTCATAAGTAAGAAGAACAAATATTGTTCAAATGTATTACCCAAAGAAATCTACACATTTATGTAATCCCTCTCAAAATGCCAACAAAATTTTTCACAGAACTAGAATAAACTATCTTAAAATGTATATGGAACCACAGAAGACCACTAATATCCAAAGCAATCTTGAAAAAGAAAACCAAAGTTGGTGGCATCACAATTCCAGACTTTAAGCTCTATTACAAAGCTGTCATCATCAAGACAGTATGGTACTGGCACAAAAACAGACACACAGATCTATGGGACAAAATAGAGAACCCAGAAATGTATCCTCAACTCTGTGGTCAACTAATGTCCGACAAAGCAGGAAATAATGTCCAATGGAAGAAAGACAGTCTCTTCAACAAATGGTGCTGGGAAAATTGGACAGCCACACGCAGAAAGAAACTGGACCATTTCTTTATACCGCACACAAAACCAGACTCAAAATGGATTAAAGACCTCAATGTGAGACAGGAATCCATCAAAATCCTTGAAGAGAACACAGGAAGCAGCCTATTCAACCTCAGTCACAGCAACATCTTCCTAAAAACATCGCCAAAGGCAAGGGAAGCAGGGGCAAAAATGAACCATTGGGACTTCATCAAGATCAAAAGCTTTTGCACAGCAAAGGAAATAGTCAACAAAACCAAAAGACAACTGACAGAATGGGAGAAGATATTTGCAAATGACCTATCAGATAAAGGGTCAGTATCCAAAATTTATACAGAACTTCTCAAACTCAACACCCAAAGACAAATAACCCAATCAAGAAATGGGCAGAAGACATGAACAGACATTTCTCCAAAGAAGACAACCAAATGGCCAATAGACACATGAAAAAGTGCTCAACATCATTTGGCATCAGGGAAATACAACCAAAACCGCAGTAAGATACCTCACACCACTCAAAATGGCTAAAATTAACAAGCCGGGAAACAACAGATGTTGGTGAGGACGCGGCGGGGGAGAAAGGGGAACCCTCCTACAATGTTGGTGGGAATGCAAGCTGGTGCAGCCACTGTGGAAAAACAGTATGGAGGTTCCTCAAAAAGTTGAAAATAGAGCTACCCTATGATCCAGCAATCGCACTACTGGGTATTTACCCTAAAGATACAAATGTAGTGATCCAAAGAGGCATGTGCATCTGAATGTTTATAGCAGCAATGTCCACAGTAGCTAAACTATAGAAAGAACTTAGATATCCATCAACAGATGGATAAAATGTGGTACATACACAAACACACACACACACACACACACACACACACACACAGCCATCAAAAATGAAATCTTGCCATTTGCCACAACATGGACAGCACTAGAGGGTATTATGCTAAGTGAAATAAGCCAATCAGAGAAAGACAATTATCATATGATCTCTCTGATATAAGGAATTTGAGAGGCAGGGGGGGGGGTAAAGGGGGGTAGAGAGGGAAAAAAAAAAATCAAACAAGATGGGACTGGGGAGAGAGACAAACCATAAGAGACTCTTAATCTCAGGAAACAAACTGAGGGTTTCCTGGGGGGGTGAGGGGGAGGATAGGGTGGCTGGGTTATGGACATTGGGGAGGGTATGTGCTAGGTGAGTGCTGTGAATTATGTAAGACTGATGATTCACAGACCTGTACCCCTGATGCAAATAATACATTGGTTTTTTTTTTAAGATTTTATTTACTTATTTGACAGAGAAACACAGCCAGAGAGGGAACACAAGCAGGGGGAGTGAGAGAGGGAGAAGCAGGCTTCCCGCCGAGCAGGGAGCCCAATGCAGGGCTCGATCCCGGGTCTCCAGGATCATGACCTAAGCCAAAGGCAGTTGCTTAACCAACTGAGCCACCCAGGCACCCCAATACATTATATGTTAATCTAAAAAAAAAAAAAAGTCAAAAGAAACTGATTTTTTAAAAGACATCAAAATGTTAAAAAAAAAAAGACAGCAGGTTAAGAAACAGGAAGAATGAATCTACAACAGCCAGAAAATAACAAAATGTAACAGTAAATCCTTACCCATCAATTATTACTTTACATGTAAACAATTTAAATTCTCCAAAAGACATAGAATGGGGGGTTTTGTTGAAAGTTTTCTGCCCTTTTTCTTTTTCTTCTCCTTCCAGTACACTGATGAAGGAAGTTGAAGATGACACAAAAAAATGAAAATACACACCATTCTCCTGTAGCAGAAGGATGTTTAAATGTCCCTATTACCCCCAAGAAATCTACAGATTCAACGCAATCCTTATCAAAATACAAATGGCATTTTTCATGGGACCAGAATGAGTAATTCTAATCCCCCAAAGACCCTGAATACCCAAAATAACCTCGAACAAGTAGAATAAACCTGAAGGTATCACAATCCCAGATTTCAAGATATACGACAATCCTACAATAATCAAAATAGTATGGTAATGCCACACAAAAAAGGACACACAGATTAATGAACAGGATAGAGCCAGAAATAACCCATGTTTATATGGTCTATTCATCTATGACAAAGGAGGCAAGTATAAACAATGGAGAAAAGACAGTCTCTTAATCAATGCTAGGAAAACTGGAGAGCTACGTGCCAAACAATGAAACTGGACCACTTTCTTATACCATACACACAAACTCAAAATGAACTGAAGAAAATGTAACACCTGATGCCAGAATGTTCCTGAAAGAAAACAGGCAGTAATCTTTTGTACCTAAGCCTTACCAACATTTTTCTGAATCTGTTTCCTCAGGTAAGGGAAACAACAACAACAATAAACAACTGGGATTACATCAAGCTAAAAATCTTTTGCATAGAAAAGAAAAACCGTAACAAAAAGGCAACCAACTGATTGGGGAAAGTATTTACAAATAAAACATCCAATAAGAGGTTATTATCAAAACTAATGAAACACTCATGTAACGCCAATATACAAACGAGATATTTTTAATGGGCAAAGGATCAGAACAGACATTTGTCCAAAGAAGACACACTGACAACCAACAAATACATGAAAAGATGCTCAACATTATTAATCATTAGGGAAATGGAAATCTAGACCACAATGAGCTATCGCCTCACACCTGTGAGAAGGGCTAGCATAAGAAAAAACAAGTAGTAAGTGTTGGTGGGAAGGTAAGGAAATGGGAGCCTTTTTACATTGTTGGGGGGAGGGATGTAAATTGGTGCAGCCACTACGCAAAACAGTATAGAGTTTCCTCAAAAAATTAAACATAGGAATATGAAGGGTGCCTGGGTGGCTCACTTGGTTAAGAGTCTGCCTCTGGCTCAGTTCATGATCCCATGGTCTGGGGATCAAGCCCTTCCTATGACTCTCTGCTCAGAAGGAAGTCTGCTTCTCCCTCTCCTTCTGCCCACCACCTCCCGTCAACTCATGTTCTCTCTCAAATAAATAAATAAAATCTTTAAAAGGAAGGAAGGAAGGAGGAAAAGAACTATGATCCAATAATTCCACTAATGGGTATTTACCCAAAGAAAATAAAAACACTAATTTGAAAAGATATATGCACCCCTATGCTTATTGAAGCAATATTTTTTTAGGTCTTTTTCTTTTATTCCTCTCCTTTATTTTCTACTTTGAAAGAGATTTTGAGGGAGGGATGTGTGCACTTTTAGCAAGTCTTTAAAAGATATACCACTAGGGGCATCTGGGTGGCTCAGTGGGTTAAGTCTCTGCCTTCGGCTCAGGTAATGATCTCGGGGTCATGGGATCCAACCCGGCATTGGGCTCTCTGCTCGGTGGGGAGTCTGCTTCCCCCTCTCTCTGCCTACTTGTGATCTCTCTCTTTAAAAAATAATAAAAGATACATCACTAGCCAGTGATAAACAGACATTGAAAATGGTTTCTGAGTAAAGCAGATTGCCCTTCACGATGTGGATGGATGTCATCCAATCAGCTGAAAGCCTAAATAGGAAGACAAGGGTGATTCTCCGCCCCCCCCCCCTCAAGTAAGAGGAATCTTCTCCTGCCTGACTTGTATTTGAGTTTTTCTTGCCTTTGGACTTGAACTGAAACAGCTCTTCTTGGGTCTCAAGCCTGCTGGGTTTTGGACTAAAACTACAGCATCAGCTTTCCTGGTTTCCAGTTTGCCTGCTGCAGATGTTGGGACTTATCAGCCTCTCTAACTGTGTGAGCCAAGCCCTTATTATAAATTCCTTTCACACTGATATGGAATGGACAAGTCCCAATCTATATATCTTAATCCATACATTGATGTATCTCAACCTGTAGACATATAAATATCCATCCTATTGCTTCTCTTTCTCTGGAGAGAGATCTACGCTCTAATAAATCAGTTGTATGAAAAGAATAGCTTGCCTTCTGAATGGTGGAGGGAAAATGTACTCCCATTTTACATTTACATTTTGCTCTGGTCACACCTCACTTTTCTTACACTAATATTTTAGTATCCCAGACATTTTATTCTTTTTTAAAATCAACATACAGCATATTAGCTTCAGAGGTAGAGTTCAGTGATTCATCAGCTGCACACAACACCCAGGGCTCATTCCATCACGTGCCCCCCTTAATGCCCATCCCCCACTTACCCCAACCCCCCCCTTCCTCTCCAGAAACTCTCAGTTTGTTTCCTATAGTCAAGAGTCCCTTATGGTTTGTCTCCCTCTCTGATGTCATCTTATTTTATTTTTTTCCTCTTTTTCTCTATGATTCTCTGTTTTGTCTCTTGTTTTCCATATAAGTGAACTCACACAGTAACAGCAGTTTCCTGACTTGTTTTCCTTAGTGTAGGATACTCTAGTTCCATCCACGTCAGTGCCAATGTAAGATCTCTTTCTCTGGTGGCTGAACTGTATGTACGACAGAGATGGAACACCTCACACATTTGGATGTCGCCCTTGTGCAGGGGCCGGGCTAATCTCTGTATCATTGCGATCGCAGTAAATGTGCTGTCAGAGCAGTATTTTCAATACTAAGATATGGAAGTGACCTAAGAGTCATCAAATGAATGCAGGGGTCCCCGGCGGTCTTGATCAGTGCGGCATGCAACTCTATCTTGGGCTTGTGAGTTCAAGCCCTATTTGGGGCATAGAGCCTACTTAAAAAAAAAAAAAAGGTATGAATGCATAAAGAAAATGCGGTAATAATACAATGGAACATTATTCAACCATAAGAAAGAATGAAGGCTTGCCATTCGTGACAATATGGATGGATCTAGTGGGTGTTATGCTAAGTGAAAGAAGCCAGAGCAAAACATCTTGAGATTTCACCTGTATGTGGGATCTAAAGCAAAACAAGCAAACAACACGGGACAAATACCAAAACCAAAACAAAACAAAATGGGTGATAACTAGATGCAAGGATATGGAGGAAATGGATCCATGTTATAAAGTCGCAGAGATGAAAATTACAGAATATAGTAAAAAATATTATAATAGGAGTGCGTGGGTGGCTCAGAGGGTTAAGCCTCTGCCTTCGGCTCAGCTCATGATCTCAGGGTCCTGGGATCGAGGCCCGCATCAGGCTCTCTGCTCAGCAGGGAGCCTGCTTCCCCCTCTCTCTGCCTGCCTCTCTGCCTACTTGTGATCTCTCTCTCTCTCTGTCAAATAAATAAATAAAGTCTTTAAAAATATACACTATAATAATTTTGTGTGGTGACAGATGGTAACTACATCTATCGTGGTGAGCACTGTTTAATATATACAATTACTGAATCTCTATGTTGTATGCCTAAAACTACTTTGTCAACTAAAGTTTTTTTAAAAGCAGTTCAAAAGAGGAATTTATAGCAGTAAACACTCCATTAAGCAACAAAGATCTCAAACAACCTAACTTTACACCTTAAGGACTTAAAAAAAGAACTAACCCCACAGTTGAAGAAAGAATACAAATTAGAGCAGAAATAAATCAGAGAATAGGAAAATAGAAAAAAATAACAATTAGGAGTTGGTCCTTTGAAGTGATAAATTACACTTTTAACTAGACTAACCAAGGAAAAAAGAAAACCAAAATTAACAAAAATAATCATAAAAGAGGAGACATAATAGGTAATACAGAAATACAAATTATGATAATAAACTACTATGAACAACTACATACCAAACTGAAATATCTGCAAGAAATGGAAAAAATCCCTAGAAATATGTAACATACCAAAAATGAATCCAAAAGATATAGCAAAGCTAAACAGACAAAACATTAGTAAGGAGATTCAATCATTAATCAAAAATCTCCCAAAGATTTTGGTTAATTGAATTTAAATTTAAAAATAAATTTTAGGGTGCCTGGGTGGCTCAGTTGGTTAAGCGACTGCCTTCGGCTCAGGTCATGATCCCGGAGACCCGGGATCGAGTCCCACATCTGGCTCCCTGCTCAGCAGGAAGCCTGCTTCTCCCTCTCTCACTCCCCCTGCTTGTGTTCCCTCTCTGGCTGTGTTTCTCTCTGTCAAATAAATAAAATCTTTTTTAAAAAAATATTTTAACAATCTCCCGGGGCGCCTGGGTGGCTCAGTCATTAAGCGTCTGCCTTCAGCTCAGGTCATGATCCCAGAGTCCCAGAATCGAGCCCACATCAGGCTCCCTGCTCAGCCAGGAGGCCTACTTCTCCCTCTCTCATTCCCCCAGCTTGTGTTCCCTCTCTAGCTATGTTTCTCTCTGTCAAATAAATAAATAAAATATTTTTTGAAAAGAAAAAAAGAAAGAAAAAAGAATCTCCTGAAGAAGCACCCAGGACCAGCTGGAGTCACTGATGAATTTCACCAATCATTTAAAGAGGAATAATGTCAGTACTCCTCCAACTCTTACCCCCCCCAAAAAAAAGTAATAAAGAAGGGAACATTTTCAAACTTCTAAACACTCGGACACCAAAGCCATGAAAGCACCCTACCAGAAAAATAAACTACAGGTCAATAACCCTGATGAAAAGAGATAGGAAAATTCTCAAGAAAATACTAGCAAACTGAATTCAGTAGTACTTTAAAAGGTTTATTCACTATGATCAAGTGGGATTTACTTTGGAATACAAGGATGTTCAACATACACAAAAAATCAATGTTATAGATCACATTAATAGGATGAAAGGAAAAAAAATCATGATTATTTAAGTAGACACTTTTTGAAAATGCCTATGACAAAATTGGAGACACTTTCATGACAAAAATTGTTAAGTACAGAAGGAGTGTACCCCAACATAATAAAGGCCATCTGTGACAAGCTTAGAGCTCACATCATCTTCAATAATGAAAGGCTGAAAACTATTCCCCTAAGACCAGGAACACAGTGAAAGGCATGCACTCTCACCACTCCTAATCAACCTAGTATTAGAAGTCCTACCAGAGCAATCAGGCAAGAAAAAGAAATTAAAGACATCACAATTGGAAAGGATGAAGTAAAAGCATCCATTTGCACATATAAAAAAATTTATATATAGAAAATCCTAAAGATGCTACCAAAAATCTATTAGATCTAACAAATGAATTTATTTTTTTTAAAGATTTTATTTATTTATTTGACAGAGAGAAGCACAGCCAGAGAGGAAACACAAGTGAGAGAGTGAGGGGGGTGAGAGAGGGAGTGAGAGAGGGAGAAGCAGGCTTCCCACCAGGCAGAGAGCCCGATGCAGGGTTTGATCCCGGGACTCCAGGATCGCAACCTGAGCTGAAGGCAGACACTTAAGGGCTGAGCCACTCAGGTGCCCCACAAATGAATTTAATAAAGTTGAAGGATACAAAATTAATATACAAAAATCAGTAGCATTTCCATGCACTAACAACAAATTGCTCGAAAAAGAAAATGATCCCATTACAATAGCATCAAAAAGAATAAAATACCTAGAGAAAAATTTAACTACAGAGCTAAAATGAAAACTACAAGAGTGAAATAAACCAAAGGACGGAGAGGGAAGGGTGAGTGGCAGAGGAGCGAGACCCTGAGTGCACTTCCTTCCCACAGATATGTCCCGGCTCCAACAACATACAGAGAACAGTCTCTGAGATCAACCTGAAGAACAGCCAAAGAGCTTGGCCACCACAAAAAATACAAAGAAAAGGCCATATTGAGAAGTGCAGAATGGGAAGAGACTCCTTCTGGTTGGGAACCAAAAGCCCACAAGGCAACCCATAAGCAGGAAGGATATCGTAGTTTTGGAGGTGCTCCCTGAGGAGTGAGGGATTCAAGCCCATACAGGGCATTGCCCACTCTGAGGATCCACGTGGGGAATGTAAAGCCCCCCCTCCCCAACATCTAGCTTAGAAAATCTGCAGAGCTTACCTCTGGGAGAGGTGACAGCAATAGGAAATGGGGACTACCCTCTTAAAGGGGCAGCACACGGTATCGCTCAGCACAGAGGCAGCAGTTCAAAGAGCACCTGGGCCATCCACGGAGGAAATGTATTGACTAACTTGGGGGCATATGCTGAAGGGGCAGGGATCTACGAGGACTTTCCGTGGAGATGGAAGTGCTGCCAAGGGTTATCTTTCTCGCCCTCCGTTGCCCTCCGTTAGCCAAGCTGGCGTGACACTGGCGTGTGCCGGTTCCAACACTTTCCCTCCACCTTTCCAGCACCCCTGCTCTGCTCTGGTGTTCCTTGCTCCACCCCATGCACCTACCCTCACAGGAACCCCTCCGAAGGAGTCTACACCCTGGCGTACATGGTGGGAAGCCTCAGCTAGCCTGGCAACCCTCCAGGGTGACACCCTCCCTGGGGAGGGGAGGAACCAGGCACGCGTGGGCGCCCCAAACAGCCTCACCCAGGGTGAGCCCCATCCCCAGTACACTCAGCACACACAGCCCAGTCACAAAAGGAGGGTACAGGGAACACCCACAGAGGACAGTTCCGGAATGCCTGGTTCAAGTGACCAGAGGGTTGTGATTTTGGAGCCCACAGCATGCCTTCTATGTAAGGTCACTATCTTCAAGACCAGATGACAGAGTTATCTAAGTAAAACCTAGAATAGAAAGTAACAGAGTCCTACAAAATGAAGACAGTTGAATATGTTCCAAATGAAAGCATAAGACAAAAATCTCAGAAAAAGAACTATTCAAAATGGTGATAAGCAATATACACCTGATAAAAATTTCAAGGTAATGATCATTAACATATTCGCCAAACTTGGGAGAAGAGTGGATGAAGTACGTTCAACAAGAAGACAAAAAAATATATCTTTTTTTTAAAGATACTATTTAGGGCACCTGGGTGGCTCAGTTAGTTGAGCGACTGACTGCCTTCGGCTCAGGTCATGATCCCGGAGACCCGGGATCGAGCCCCACATCAGGCTCCCTGCTTGGCGGGAAGCCTGCTTCTCCCTCTCTCAGTCCCCCTGCTTGTGTACCCTCTCTGGCTGTGTTTCCCTCTGTCAAATAAATAAAATTTAAAAAAAAAAAAAAGATACCATTTATTTATTTGACAGAAACACAGCCAGAGAGGGAACACAAGCAGGGGGACTGAGAGAGGGAGAAGCAGGCTTCCCGCCGAGCAGGGAGCCCGATGTGGGGCTTGAACCTGGGACTCCAGAATCATGCCAAGCCGAAGGCAGATGCCCAAGGACTGAGCCACCCAGGCGCCGCAAGATAGAAAATATTTTTAAAATTAACAGGGGCACCTAGCTGGCTCAATCCTTAGAACATACAACTCTGGATCTCAGAGTTCAAAGTTTAAGTCCCACATTGGGTGCAGAGATTAAACATTTCAAAATCTTAAATAAAGTTTAAAACTAAAGAATATAAAAATAACATACAAGAAACAATGAACTACACTTACTGTGGTAAGAACCACAAAATGTATAGAATTGTCAAATCATCACGTTATGCACCTAAAACTAATTTAACACTGAAAAACAAGTAGACTCCCCCCAATAAAAATTCTGTAAGTGCGCTTCACGCCCAGTGTGGAGGCCAGCATGGGGCTTGAGTTGACAATCCTGAGATCAAGACCTGAGCTGAGATCAAGAGTTGGACACTCAACTGACTGAGCCACTGAGATGCTCCCCCCAAAAAAAATTTTTTAAGAATAAAAGCTGAAGAATACAGTAATTAAAATGAAAAAAAATGCTAAAGGCTATCAACAGCAGATCAGAAGGTACAGAAGAACACACCAGGGATATGGGAGGTAGTAGTGGAAATCATCTAAACTGAACAGTAAAGAGAAAAGAAAAACATTTTAAAGGAGGATAGGCTAAAGGACCTCTGAGGGGGGTGCCTGGGTGGCTCAGTCATTAAGCATCTGCCTTCAGCTCAAGTCATAATCCTGGAGTCCTGGATCGAGTCCCGCATTGGGCTCCCTGCTCCGTGGGAAGCCTGCTTCTCCCTCCCTCACTCCCCTTGCTTGTGTTCTCTCTCTACCTGTGTTTCTCTCTGTCAAATAAATAAAATATTTTTAAAAATAAATAAAGGGCCTCTGGGACAATATCAAACATACTAACATTTGTATTTGGGGGGTCCCAGAAGGAAAAGAGAGAAGAGGGGCAGAAAATTTATTTAAAGAAATAATGGCTGCTGTACCCCAATGTTCATAGCAACAATGTCCACAATAGCCAAAGTGTGGAAAGAGCTGAGATGCCCTTCAACAGACAAATGAATAAGGAAGATATGGTCCATATATACAATGGAATATTACTCAGCCATCAGAAAGGATGAATACCCAGACTTTGCATCCACATGGATGGGACTGGAACTGATCATGCTGAGTGAAGTGAGTCAAGCAGAGAAAGCCAATCATCATATGGTTTCACTCACTTGTGGAACATAAGGAATAGCATGGAGGACATTAGGAGAAGGAAGGGGGAAATGAAGGGGGAAGAACTGGAGGGAAAGATGAACCATGAGGGACTGTGGACTCTGAGAAACAAACAGAGGATTTTAGGTGGAGGAGTGGTGGGGGATGGGTAAACCCAGTGATGGATATTAAGGAAAGTATTTATTGCATGAAGCACTTGGTGTTAAATATAAACAATGAATCTTGGAACATCGCATCAAAAACTAATCACATACTATATGGTGACTAACATAACATAATAAAAAAGGAAAGAAAGGAAGGAAGGGAGGGAGGGAGGAAGGGAGGGAAAGAAAGGAAAGAAAGAAAGGGAAGAAAGGAAGAAGAGAAGAAAGAAAGAAGAAAGAAGAGAAGAAAGAAAGAAAGAGGCGAGGCAAGAAGAAAGAGAGGAAGGAAGGAAGGAAGGAAGGAAGGAAGGAAGGAAGGAAGGAAGGAAGGAAGGAAGGAAGGTAGGTTGGTTGAAGACATTTGTAACCTGGGGAGGAAACAGATATCTAAATACAGGAATCACAGGGAGCCCCAAGGATAACTCCAAAGAGGTCCACACTAAGAGACAAAATAATTAAAGCAGCAAAAATATAAGATAAAGAATCTGAAAACCAGCAAGAGAAAAGCAGTTAATTTTATACAAGGGAACACCCATAAAACTAATTAGCTGATTTTTCAGCAGAAATTTTGCAAGCCAGAAGAGAGGGCCATGATATAAACCAAGTGTTGCAAGGAGAAAACCTACAACCAGTAATACTCTACCTGGCAAGGGTATCATTCATAGCCAAAAGAGAGATAAAATTTCCCTTTAAGGGGGCCTGGGTGGCTCAGTGGGTTAAGCTTCTGCCTTTGGCTCAGATCATGATCTCAGGGTCCTGGGATTGAGGCCCGCATGGGCTCTCTGCTCAGCAGGGAGCCTGCTTCCTCCTTTCTCTCTCTGCCTGCCTCTCTGCCTACTTGTGATCTCTCTCTCTCTGTCAAATAAATAAATAAAATCTTTAAAAATTTTTT